>VOPJ01009176.1:0-94134 GCA_014673585.1 Semibalanus balanoides
GGGGCGCTTATGTAGTGACCGGGGCAGTCCAGTGGTAAACACTATGGACTTGGTGCCGAACCGTACCAACCGTGAGTCGAAATAGGCCATTTTTATATAACCCTCTTAAAGATAGTGGGCGAAATCCGGTGAGTTGTTTTTTGGTAGGAGTACCTTGTGCCCCCTGATCCAAAATTGTTCTCCCCTGGAGTGAATCCTGGGTACACCACTGGTACCATTGTGCTTCTATAGTAGGTATGTATTACATGTGGGAAAGAGGACTGCATCCTGTCCATGTTGCATTTGTAGGTTTATATTAAGTGGCCCCCAACTCTTCTGCAATACTCATATACTCCGACGTTTTGTGCGACAATTTAGAGGGCCTTGCAAAATATAGTGGCCTAAATCCGAGGAGATATACTATTTCGCACCATTTTTTTGGGAGGGGGCCCTTTGGCCGTGGAGGGTCCCTTTGGCCGAGGGGGCCCCTGGTTTATTTTCCCCATCCGAAAATACCATACACCGCCACTGGGTGGCGACACTTTGTAAGCGTTGTCGGCTGTCGGTAATGTGCGCTATCAGGCGACGGGCTCTCCCAAGCTACACAGGGCAGAACGCGCTTCTGACAAAGCTCAGTGGTGCAGAGGAGCACTGACCAATATAAACCTCTCCACCCTCCACATAGGCTTCATATACTGGACCGGATACATACATGCATAATGCATATGCGTTGCCTCACATCACCGGATCTTCTTCAATCACCTGAACGCATGTGCTTGGAAATGGAGCAGAGGAACCTGTCGGTTTCACATCGGGTATACGGCGGATCAGCGAGTAAAGACACCCACGGGCCACGCTCTGCGACATTATGATAAAGGGTTCGCACTATTTTCAGTCGCTACGCGGAATTCCCACTTCAGGGGATTCTATGTGTTGTTTGGTCGCAGCTCTGCTGCAGAATGCAAAGGCAGGAGCTTGCTCACGGTACCTGCAAATCGCTTGAATAACTTGAGGCATACCGATGGCACCGCAACAAACCGATTATACGTTAGATGTCGTTGTAGTACAGGTCAGTAATTTTACAGTTGTCAATTGCATTCCTGTCAATATCTCGCAGACTGTCACAGTCAAGATTCAGTCATTCAGTGCAATGTGTGTTGAGATCTGCGACGATAGGGAAATGATGAGAATCGCCACGCCATACATGCTTCTATTTATTTGCTACCATATTGCAAAATATTGATGCCAAATGCTCTGACGTCACCCTGGGTGTTATTTCTCCCTCGTGGGTAAACATTATTAGTAAAGGAATCTTGGGGTATGTTCCAGTGGCACTTCTAACTGCTTCCAACTGCCTCTAACCTCCTCTCGTCGTTCCCGTGGCTGCTCTAGTTGCTCAAGGTCATCCAACTGCTCCCGAACCTCTTCCAAACTCCTCCATCCTGCTCCCGACGCAGAGGTGGGTCGGCTGAGGAGACTGAGGAAGTTACATTTATGGCGCGGCTGTACATTTGTGGATGTCAAACAGTTTTTTGTGCCTTATGTTATAGCCTTGCCTTATGTCAACAGATACCCAAGTTCGACGCAAACAGCTGATAATCTCCTCAAACTCCTTCTCTTTCGTTCCCGTGGCCGGTTTCCCACACGGCTGCTCTGAGCTGCTCTAACCTCCTCTAAACTCCTCCCGGGAAGTGCGACTGGAACAGACCCTTGGTTTCTCACGCGGAGCACACATCAGGCAGGAGTGGCAGGTTTCTGGTTAGGCTATCCCGCCACACAGCTCGGTTCTGCGGTGCAGCCTATATTACTCCGAATCACAGCCGGCTTCAGTGCTTACTGCTTAGGTAGCAGGGATGCTTCGCTCATTCATCCGTGTTGGTTCGAAGGAAGTTTTTCCCTTTTGGCAACGCCGATATATATTTTCCACGTATTAACACGCGCACTGGAGAGGGGTATGCCACTAGCACGCTCTGGAGGAGGGTTGGCACTTCAGTGCCCCCCTGAGATCTCAGAAAGTATTAAAGTTAGAACATGAAAACTTACAGGGTAGGTAGGTGCTGTGATTATCTACATTTTCTGCAATTTTGGTGACCTTAGGTCAGTATCTTAAAGGTCAAACGAGGTCAAGAGGGTCCAATCGGGCTAAAAGTCACCATTTTGGGGATTTGACCTCTGTGACGTCACAGGTCAACAGCAATGTGTCTTAAGTTCTGTTTGGGGATGAACATTGACATTGGCTACCAAATGGCGTTTGAATGGTCCCGATCTGACTGTTTGTTCCGAAAATATCGCGTCGCCGATCTCGATCCTGCCCTCCATTTTGGAATTCAAATCCATATAACTCAAAATTGTACCAACCGATTTCAATTCTTTTTACGTCAAATGATCCGCTATCATGCTGCTGTAAATGTCGCACAAATGTCACCGCCCTGCGCGGCTTCGTTTTTGAGATATTCACGAAAAACATGTGGGGAGGCACAAAAGTGCCCCCTCCAGTGCGCGTGTTAAAAGTATTTTTGGAAACCCAAGCAAACAACGATCATGATATACAATTGCATACTTAAAGGAATAAATAAGCAAATCCAACGGCTGGTGGAATGGGCAGTTGTGATCCATATAGATGTAGATACATAAATGTAAATTTAGAATTGTTACAAAACAATTTGAACACAACCCAAATTCGGCGCCTTTGGATCTGCCACTGTATTTAAGTACACCCAACTCCATTCATGTAACGCATTACGACTGCATCTGCAGAGATGTAGACAAACATTTGTATTCAGTTTTAACTCCGAAATCGTCAGTCCCGGCTCAGATTAATTACAAACAGAAACAAAGCAATCATGATGGGAATTATATACAGTTTATAAAACGGTAAATTAAGAAGCCAGGATGATTCAGTTGAAATGCTAATTTTGCTGACAGTGTTGATGTAACGCATGCTTTGTCGTCAAACACTTGTTGACACTGGTGGAGCTATTGCCGCAACTGAAAGTCGCTCCATCATCTGAGATAAAAAAAATGATAACGTAATGCTGTTCATCAATATTCGCTTGAAATGGACGGAATTAATTTCTGATTGAATTCGTCGCCCTTTGTTTGTCAAATAAACTCGGTATTTAATTATCAATCAAAAACCTTTTGGGCAGAATAATTGTTTGCTTCCATTTATGTTTATCTTGAATGCTTCTGAATATATTGTGTGCATCATCGTTTGTTTGGCTTATGAGATTCAAGCAGAGTTCATACTTCATTCATGCTCATGTTAATCAACGATTCCTTTACACAGTTAGTCCGATTCGTTTAATTGCATGGATTAGCGCGATCCGGTCCCGCGCTAGGCAGTGCTTGTTACACAGGCCCTCACCTCACCATCTGGCAATCGCACAGGGACTGGTGACCGCCGGTACAAACACAAGCGGAACTTAATGAAACCGCTCGGGGGGGGGGGGCTAATGTTATTTTGATAGATTTTAACTCAGTTCTTACCATGCAACGCCATAAGCCTAATGTTAACATTTGAAATCATTAGGGGGTCGGGCCCTCACCAAGAGATATAAAGTTCCACTCCTGGGTACAAATTAGGCTGTGTTCTGGCCGTCACATTCCGGTGGGAATCCCTGGAATCCCCGACGGGCATTTTACTCCACTGCAGTGCGGCAATGTACTCATAAGTCATACATTGGTATTTCTGTGAACTGCTTGCTACCGGAATCGGTAGAAAGCACTTTTCTACCGATTCCCCGGAATCCCCGCGGGAATTGACGGGTCAGAACACAGCCTTAGACACGAAAGGCTTACATGTCCAAATATACCTGGACACGGCCCGTCCCGTGCTCTGACGTCACCTGACCTTTAACACGATCGCTGAATCCGGGCGCAGGTCATCAGACAGAACTGAAGCTATCACACACCTATGTTCATATAATTAATAAATAATACTGTAAATGGTATGACAATTTGCAGGTAGGATGTTTGGTGTGTAGGATCATTGGCTTCTAGAGGCTTGAGTTGCAAATACATTTTTACATTGTTTTTTTCTCGTGCAAATACTTATTTATGTTATCCATATCCATATGCACACAATTTCAGGGTGTGTTATTTTTAAGCTGCGTATCCTATGGTAACTTGCTCTAATTGATCCACTAGGCTATACAGACATGCAATGGGGATGGATGGCTTAGGCTGGCTTAACTCCCACCAGTTTATCGATTATTTTGATCTCTCCATGTTACACAAGCTCATATAATCAGGACATCCTTGTGTGTTATCCTCGCGCTATCGCTTTAACCATGAACTGGTCAGCCGAAAAACACGTCAGTCTAGACACCTAGCTCTCGCGAAACTTCGTAAAAATCAGGCAAACGATCGTTCATATATAGATCTAGCAGTTGTACAACAGTGCGTGTGTTCATTTGTGTGATGTTAGAACAGTCAAATGTCAGGTCTTTTTAAATCATTTGCGAGAAAAGTGGCGCAGAATTCTTAGCTTCATCGGTGATAGTGAAGAACCACACTCTCTTAGTAGTCATTTTATGCTTATTTTAGCGCTATTCTTTTATGACTTTTTGTTTTGTTTTTAGATTTACCTCGTGTCTCACATTTTGTGTAATACTTTTAGCCATGTTGCGTTGTTCTGTTCATATTCGTATCATTATTATTTTTATTATTGTCGTGTTTCTAACGTCATTTATGACATTTACATACTTTTAGCTACTGTATGTGAGTGTGTGAGTGTGTGGGTGTATTGTTCACTTTTATATTCCTGTATGACGATGACCTCGAATAGCTCAGACATGTGGATTGGTCAGATTTAGTAACAATACAATACAATAGCTGCTTTGCACATTGCATACCCGGACCCACCTGGAATTTCCTGTAAACTTTGGGCACATGAGAAACAACATACTTAGTCTACATGCCACTTGTAATGTGTGTCACAAATGGCATAAGCCACCATAAGCCGCTCATAACCGGGAGCAATTAAGAAATGAAATGTAGCTTACTAGGTGAGGCATCGTTAAATCGTGTTACAAGTCGTGGGCAGTCATACAAACTAATATGACAGGACACATAGACGCAGAGCCGTGCCATTTGTAACACAAACACCATCCGTTGGCCGGGCTACGCAGTCAATCGGTTTTCAGGTGCTCCACTCCAACTCCGACCTCCGGAGTCGACTCCGATCCGACTCCTAGAACTCGACGAACTCCCGTCCTTTAAAGGGAGTGTGCCTACTCCTTTTGAAATGTCAATATATTTGTTATTTACGGTAAGAAGCTATTGGTTTGATGCAATTGGTTACGATCACAATTCAACGTTCTGGAGCCCTTTTTTAAATTTACTTATAATTCTGTTTTGCATACTGTTTTTTGTTTTAAAAAACTCATAAACGATCGTTCACTATAACAGAGTACGACGATATTTACCTATAATGCGCACCAAAAGACGATTAAACAAACCTATACGAGCAATGTATGGGTTTGTTTATAGTTATTGAGGCTTGTTCGCAGCTGCTTCAAGATGCTCACGAGTTGGTTTTTCTATTCCAAAAGCCTACAATATATGATAGCGTTGTAATTTAAAGGGAGTGTGCTACTCACATTGGTCATGTGAAGTTTGTTGACACTAGTCTGAAGAACAATTTTTCTGAATTTAGCCATATGCTTCATTTCCCTCAGATTCGATCTTTAGTTTTGCTGAGATATTTTCACAAAAGTCGCCAATCACATACTGGCAGTACTTACTTATCGTAGTCGCCAGAGAGCTTTCGCTACTAGAAGCATTAACTCTTAAATTCAGCGTTCTAGCTAAATTGTTAGCTCTGGCCAAAGAAAACAACTCGTGAGCAACTGATAAAGCTGCCGAACAGAGCTTGATAACTATAAACATACCCATTACATTGCTCGGTATAGGTATTGTTTTATTCGTTCTTTGGTGCGCCATTAATCGGCAACATCTTCGGTTATCCACTCGTTCCTCTCACGCGCTCCGCACGCATCGTTTATGAGTTTTGAGACAAAACAAATGCAAAACAGAATTATAAGTAAAAATCTCAACTAAAGGGGCTCCATAGTGAATTTTTCGTAAACCAATGGACAAACCAATGCTTTCTTTAATTACCCGTAATCAAATAATTATTTGAGCATTTCAAAAGAAGTAGGCACACTCCCTTCCTAAGACGCCCACTGCTTCTAGTAGGAAAGCTCTCTGGCGAATTCGATAATTAAGTTCCGTCGGAATGCGAAATGGCGACTTTTGGAACATATCTCAGCAACTAAAGTGAATCTGGGGAAATGAAGTACATGGCTAAATTAAGAAAAATATGTTCTACAGACTAGTTGTCAACAACTTCCACATGATCCAATGTGAGTAGGCACACTCCCTTTAATTAGCTAAAGCTATTGTCAAAAGGCACAAGAAGTAACCACCCATAGCACAAATTATCCCGTTTCAAGTTAAGAGATCATCCGTGTCATTTGTAACATTATCCATTGGTCTCATTACTGCATCATGTACGCCCTCGCCATTTAGTCTGGGCAGGGCCTCTGCAGTCAGGCGCCACCTGACCGAGTGGTTGTGGGAAGTTCCTGTGACCCCCTTGACCGAGTGGTTGTGGGAAGTCTGTGTACCCACCTTGACCGAGTGGGTTGTGGAAAGTCTGTGACCCACCTTTGGACCGAGTTGAATTGTGGAAGTCTGTGACACCACCTTGAACCGAGTGGTTGTGGAAGTCTGTGACCCAACCGTTGACCGAGTGGTTGTGGAAGTCCTGGTGCCCCTCCTTGAACCGAATGGTTGTGGAAGTCTGTGACCCACTCTTGACCGGTGGGTTTGTGGAAGTCTGTGACCCAGCCTTGACTGAGTGGTTGTGGAAGTCTGTGACCGCCACCTTGGACCCGAGTGGGTTGTGGAAGTCTGTGACCCACCTTGACGAGTGTTGTGGAAGTCTGTGACCACTTTTGAGCGATGGTTGTGGAAGTTTTGTGACCCACCTTGACGAGTGGTTGTTGGAGAAGTCTGTGACCTACTTTTGACGGAGTGGTTGTGGAATCTGTGCCCACCTTGACGAGTGGTTTGTGGAAGTCTTTTGACCACCTTGACCTGCACGTGTTGTGGAAGTCTGTGACCCACCTTGACCGAGTGGTTGTGGAAGTCTGTGGACCCACCATGACCGAGTGGTTGTGGAAGTCTGTGACCCACCTTGACTGAGTGGTTGTGGAAGTCTGTGACCCACCTTGACGGAATGGTTGTGGAAGTCTGTGACCCACCTTGACCGAGTGGTTGTGGAAGTCTGTGACCCACCTTGACCGAGTGGTTGTGGAAGTCTGTGACCCACCTTCACAGAGTGGTTGTGGAAGTCTGTGACCCACCTTGACCGAGTGGTTGTGGAAGTCTGTGACGACCACGCGGTCCTGGCTGTCGACAGCGACGTAGTGAGGCCCGGCGAACTGGTGTTGCGCCGTGCCGCGACTGCCGAACTTCGCCAGCAGCCGGCCGCCGGTCGAGAAGGTGACCACCGCAGAGCCACGGTTATCCACCACCAGCAGATTACCGCGACCGTCCGTCGTCACGCCCTTCGGCCCTGCGGTCAGACGGTCAGACGGTCAGACGGTCAGACGGTCAGACGGTCAGACGGTCAGACGGTCAGACGGTCAGACGGTCAAGACGTCAGACGGTCAGAGGTCAGAGGTCAGACGGTACAGACGGTCAGACGTCAGACGGTCAGACGGTCAGACGGTTAGAGGTAAAGAAGTCAGATGGGTAAACGGTGAGACGGTGAGGACGGTGAGACGGTGAACGGTGAGAACGGTCAGACGGTCAGACGGTCAGACGGTCGACGGTCAGACGGTCCCGACGGCAGACGTCAGACGGTCAACGGTCTAGACGGTCAGACGGTCAGACGGTCCAGACCGGTCAGACGGTCAGACGGTCCAGACGGTCAGACGGTCAGACGGTCAGACGTCAGACGGTCAGACGGTTCGACGGTTCAGCACGGTCAGTAACGGTCAGACGTCAGACGGTCAGGACGGTCAAGACGGTCAGACGTCAGACGGTCAGACGGTCAGACGGTCAGACGGTCAGACGGTCAGACGGTCAGACGGTCAGACGGTCAGTCAATGGTTATTTGATTAGACGGGCGGTCAACGGTCAGACGGGCAGTCAATGGCCAGTAAAGAGGACACCGCCTCTTTCGGATGATATCGCAAAAATCGGCTTTAACAAGGCTGAAGGACCGCTTATGATTTTAATCGCCATAAAAGGCTTATCCAAGCAGCACAATTAACACAAAAAAATAAATAATTTGTTTTAAGAATCTCTAAACTGTTTGCAATTTCTACTCACCACTACATAACGCATTTATGGAAGCGTTTGTTCAAGTTAACTGCAACTGAGCAGCCGTCAGCTGACGCTATTGCAACTGGATGAGGCGGCGATGCACTTCTACATTGTGGTTCCTGTTAACTGCACGAAACGAATCTGGCGCATCTGGCGCACTTGAGTTGTTGCCATGGAAACGTATACTGACTCTTTGCTATTTGGTATCTCCAAAATTGGAGGACTAAACATCAACAAAAAATTGGTTAGAAAAACTTCATCAACGGTGGGAAATCAAAATCCTTTCGGAAAAGTTGAAATCCCTACGGAATTAATATTAATTCCTCTGGAATTAATATTTTGATCTATGAAAATTGTTGGACTCAAATCAGGCATAATATTACATGAAATGTTTTCTGACATTACAAATTTCGACCAAATGCTTAACCCTAGTTCGACCTTGGGAGGGATTTCTAAAAAGTAGCTTAAATGAATGCTGGGAATTAATTACATGTATGCTTTCTTGCTCAAACTTGCCGTAAAGCAATGATTCGGCAAAGCATTTTTCTATTTTTCTGACTCCAAAAAAAATTTGTCTCGAATGTGTGGCACTAGCCACTTATATATTAAAGATGGCCGCTTCGGCATAATTCTGGGTGTTTGCTAAAATTTTCCGAAAAAAAATTGCCCAGTTGTTTCAAAACCAAAGCGATGGATTTACCAGCTTCCACCTAAAAGCTGGATAATTCGCCAGCAGTTGCGCCGCCAGGGACCGCCAGTGAGCCAGGGTACTTTTATGTCGCGAATTTTTTCGTGTATTTATTTGTAAGATCAGCAAAATAAATATGTTACAAAACAAATTGAGCAATCAGTAAAACTTGGATTATTATATGCTGGCAACGTTCAAAATAACTGCAGCTTACTAGCGGTCCCTGGCGGCCAACTTGCTGCGAACTATCCAGCTTTTTAGTGCTCGACCCCCCACACCCCCCCCCCCCCCCCCCCCCCCCCCCCCCTTATCGCTCC
The DNA here is from genome assembly GCA_014673585.1 of Semibalanus balanoides. Classification (NCBI taxonomy): domain Eukaryota; kingdom Metazoa; phylum Arthropoda; class Thecostraca; order Balanomorpha; family Balanidae; genus Semibalanus; species Semibalanus balanoides. The sequence goes on from VOPJ01009176.1 coordinate 9,325, forward strand.
CTGCCCAAAAGCCGAGGCACGGAGCCGTCGAAATTCGCCGCACTTGACGTTGAACAGTCTCTCTGTGTAGAGGGTAAACGTCATTAAATCTTTTTCGGACCCAAGTCGAGCCAGAGCTTTTGGGCCCGAAATGAATATAATTTAACTGCATGCGCTTTTAATTTTAAAGTCACTGACTGAATGGTGATGTTGGGTTTTGCAATTATTCAAAGACAATTTTAGTCCGCAAAAGTGATTCAAAATAGTGCTTGAGGCGACTCCCAATTTAGAAATGATGCCAATCATGCTGGTGGCAAAATGTATTTTTGATCTATGGCAGTTTCGGGAGCCAAAACTTTTCCAGGTGGAAATCGGATACGCGTAATCTACCGATTGACACCAAAAACTCGATATTGGTCTGCAAGGTGGCACTCTCCCTTTAAGCAAAAATTGTCACTATTTACAATTGGTGCACAACGCTGCAATTCATTAATTTGGGTACGTAATGGTGAGCAGACTCGTCAAAGTCATTGGCTGAAAGAAAACCGAACTTTGAACGATGATATTGGACGACTGGGGTCTGGGTGCGCATTTGGAAAAACGGACTTAAAAGTGTTAATCAGATGCGATTGCTCTTTAACATCAAATTTGACATCAAAGAGAAAGTGTCCCTTTTACGGTCAGACGGGCAGACGGGAAGACAGACAGATGGTCAGTTAACGGTCAACAGACGGCAGGTTAACAGGACAGCACCAATCAACGGTCAACAAACGGAACGGTCATCTGTGGCGTCCCTGCAGGGGGAGAGAGGGTTTCATTCATCGTCATTACCAATAGTGTAGAAAATGACGGCCATATACAATCACAACACTGCATTTTTGCGTTTTTCTTGATTATCCATGCACGAATCAGGGCATATTTAAACATGTAAACTGGGGGTGGGGGACTTCCACCGCAATGCCTTGAATCAAACCCCCCCCCAGTGGACGCAAAGATCCACCGCAGTCAACGGTTAAGAAAAAAAACGCGTGAACTGTCTTATTGGCCCAGTGATAGGAACCTTTGCTATGAGCCCCGACGCCCCCCCTCCCCGGTTAAACGACTCTTTGAGCTGACGAACCGACGCCATCCCCCCCCCGGTCAACAAACTTTTCCGCCTAAACAAAACGTCGCTAAACTTTTGCCCTCCAAACGCAAAGCCTAGATCCGCCAGTAGAAATCCCCCCCCCCCCAGTGAAAATTCCTTAGAAGGCCTTAAGGCACGAATAATGTGAATCGCACCGCACCACCCGATTCGTTTTACGCTTGTAGTGGCGTACCATATATGTAAATAACAGGCAATCATTTGTATGGTCGTTTATAAACGATACGACTAGGAATCATGAACAGATTCAGTGACAGAACCTGCTCCAGATTTGGTGACAGAACCTGCCCCACTCGACATAGGTCACACTTTTTCGTTTTTTACTGAAAACTTGGGAGAGTGGGGCAGAAAAACGCTCAGCACAATATTCTGGACATTCGTGTCGCCCCATGACAGCAATTAAAGACACTGTACAATTATCTGAATGGCCACTAACCAATATTTTGTTCACTTATAAAAAGTTTGGATTTCGGTTGAAAAACAAACTTTTCAAANTGCCTGGAGAGCTAGCCACCGGTGAAAAGCACCCCCTGGCATTTTTACAATTCTCCACCCCTGACCACAGCCTCACAGCTGCAGACTACCCAGATACCGCCTGTACCGCCCAGATGGGCAGCGTGGCCGTGATGACGTCACCGCCGCCCCTGATGACGTCACGTGGCGTGCGCGGAGTCCGTGACCGAGCGCAGCCGGCGGTGAAATTAGTAATCATCGGCAGGAATGGCGCGATCGAACGATAAGCGGCAGTTGCAGCGCGCGTTTGGCGAAGTCTGCGGCCGCTTCTGCGTCCATCAGCGGCGGTAAATGGTTTGTTTGACGTGCGGATGGAGCGGCGTGAACAGTATCGCTGTTTTCGGTAGTGGTTTGCTTGTGTTTGAAGGGCTGTGTAGTTCGTGAGAAGAGCTGTTGGTAGCAGCCGTTTCTTTTGAAAAAAACTGGACAAACCTTCTGAGACAGCACGTGTTACAAGTTCCTTACGTCTTTTGTGCAGTCTTCGTCCTCACTTTGGCCGATCTTTTACACATCGTATTTGTGGTTTTGAGGTAATATCTCACTTCTTTTCCTCTTTCTGCAGCCCCCAGTTCTCAGTGAATTCCAACCCTCTGCCTCAAATTATCAAATTTTACCGAATTTTGAACGTGTCTGTGTTCTGGCTGCACTTCAATCGTTGGCTGTGTGTTGAAAATGGATGAAGGACAATTGCTCAGCAGTGCGTTCCCGCCTGTGTGTGCCTGCATTACCGTGTCCGTGCCTGCGTGTCCGTATATGTGTCCGCGTGTGTGTGTGACCAAGTGTGTGACCGTGTCCTCTCTGCATTTCAGACACGTCGTCCTCGAACGAGGCCGCCAACCTGCACCAGCGGCTGCGCTCACTCGGCTCCGAGCTGGTGACGCTGCGCAGCCGGCTGCACGTGACGCCGCCGCCGCTGCCGCCGGCCGCGCCGCCCCCGCCCACCGGCCAGGCGCAGCCGCCCCAGCCGGCGGCGTCCCACCCGCCACCGCCGCCGCCTCCACCGCACAAACCCGCGTTTACTGGTCAGTCGAGATACGATTCTGCCACCTGTCTGCATCAATTAGTAAGGTCAATATATAAATACTGTGCAAAAACCCGCTACAATGGTCAATTGGAAGTTGGTACTAACCAAAGCATAGAAGGGTTGGTTTGGTATACTTCGACGTCCCATTACAATGCAACGATTAAGTACAGTAAGGGGCAAATGGAAACAACGAGCATAACAGGCACAGACACTGCTTGTCGAGCGACTTTCTGACGTGGTTACCTGGTCTGTTCTCCTCACCCATTGCGACTAACTATCCACCACCGCAGGAACCATCCTAATGGCTCCCATTGTCGCCCAACTGTCGTATTTCGTCCAACGCCTTGTCCTCTCCCAACCTGGTAATTTTCGCTGCCAGTGTCGGTGGCAGGGCCATCATTTAGGTCAACCCTAATCGATTGTCCACTTTACCGTGATTGCTCGTTGTATACATGGCCGATTGACTCTCGAATTCCACACATAGATAGCATAGCACGGTATTTATGAGCTTCACAAAGCAGTATAGAAACACATCAACGGTCAACAATTTAGCGAGGGGCTTCGTGCTGGTTATAAACCCACTTGAATTAAGGCTATACACCTGGCTCAATTAAATATCTCCTAGTATTTATCTCCTTCCGCTGCCGTCTTTACTCGGTTTTATCAATCCCACATCCTTGTGTCCCTCGCACCAGTCCGGCTGTTTGGCTCACCTCTGTCCTTCTGTTGGCTCAGCGCTCTGTCCTTCAGTTGTTCCCTCGCCATCCTCACCTCGTCTCCTTTGGTTCCCTCACCGGCTCTCCTGTCGTCTCGCGTTCCTCCCCCACTTCGCCGACCGATCCTCTGGAATGCCGGCGCCCGTACCCTCCAATTTGGAGCCGATTGGCCGCAGCCGGCCGCGGCTCTGGCTTTGTGTCGCTCTGGACGCGGCCGAAGCCTTGGCCGGCCACGCCGCCCGCCGGATCGGGTGCAGGTCGGAGAGCTGTTTTCGCAGCGAGCGCCGAGCGCGTCGCCGCGGGGGTCTATGTTTATTTGACCACGTCCCTCGCCAGTCCGAGACCCACACCTGCCAAGTTGCGGCTGTACCTGCCGGGCTGTCCGGGAGCGACCTAAACACAGGTGCTTCCACCACAGAGAAGCTGAAGTTACGCGAGTAGTGTTGTCGAGAGTTATCACTAGTGAGGTTGGTACTGCAATGCCGTAATGGTCGGTGACTGACCTGGTTTGCCAGCTCAAATGACGGCTGTTCGGTGTTTCCTCAATGTCTGTTGAGAGCCTCGCAGGGCACCATCACACACGTGCAATCTGTACGGTTTGGGGACGTTGAATAGTGCAATTTCCGGTGCTGAAGCGAACTCATGTCGGGCGTGGGATGGTCACCTCACCGGGCAGTGAGTTCGTGAGAACCGAAGCCGCTGTATGGACGGCTACTCTCACTGTCCAGTTTGGATTGTCTCACTCGATCCCGTATCAGCTGGCGTGCCAAGCACAGTGCAGTACATTGATGAGAACTATAATGCTACAGTTATCACTCAAAAGCTAACAGCTAATCCATCTGTGCGCTTGAAGTACCCATCAAAGTCGCATTACGCCGTTTGAAATGTGCTGTGATTCCAATATCAACAGTCACATAATGGGCTGTGTTTCATACTTTGAACGACACAAGACCTTCCCCTCCTGCTTTCCCCCACTTTCGCTGCGGGTATTTTACCCGCCTCTTACCGCCTCCCGAACACGTCCCCATGAACACTCGGAAAGTGAGCCCCAATCGTCCCTCTGAGGACGGTAATTTGGAGTGTGTCGCGGTTCGCTTTCAGACGGCGCCGCCGCCCCGTTCCACCATTGTCGGTCAGGAAGGGACCTTCTGCGGGCGGGGAGAACCAGGGGAGGGCGCCTCTCCGCCGCCCCGACATGGCGATGTCGGTTTGATTCCGTTCCAATCGATTTGGTGTACCACCTGAATGGCTTCAGTGAGGTGGAATTGAGCGGCGGCGAGGGACGGGGCGAGTGAGACGGATTGACGGGGGGTGAGGCTGTGAGCTGCCCGGGGTGCAGACAGGGGTGCAGACAGGGGCGCAGTCAGGGGCAGCGGTAGTGGAGGTGGATCTTATCGTGGCAGCAGGGCTTGGGCTGGGATGGAGCGGAAACAGCGGGGTGGAATGTGTATACAATTTGGTTGGCAGCCGCCTAGTTAGTCTTGAACGGATTGCTAGATTCAATGCGATGCAGACACGGCTAAGAAAATGTGTTTATAATTATTATTGACTGTATTATTATGGCCGATGGAGGGCTCAATCTCGTTGTGTCACAGTCAGGCTCCAACGAGTCCGTCTGCAACAGTCCAACACATTCCCTTTTGCCCCATTTTATAAATCAGAGCGCTACGGCTGGAGGTAACTTACCATCGGTGAATGGGCACCGAAGAATGTTGTAACTTCACCTGGGGGTCCTCCCCGCCCCCTGTCCGCCGGCCAGGCCCAGCACACAGATCATGACAGGGTGTCGGGCACCACACAAAAACCGCGGGGAGCCCTCCTGTCTGGCGGGAACGAGGTCAAGCCGAGCAGCATCCCCGCCGATATAATGAAGGAGCACCGCGGGCACGGCGGACATTCCAGCGTCGTGGACACGATAAGTGGGAGGGTAGCGACCACTGGTACCTGCCGCCGGCTCGGGTCTGTGGTCGGGTCTGGTCGGGTCTGGTCGGGTCTGGTCGGGTCTGGTCGGGTCTGGTCGGGACTGGTTGGACTTGGTCGGGCCTGGTCGGGACTGGTCGGGCCTGCTCGGGCCTATGGTCGGACCTGGTCAGGCCTGTGGTCGGGCCTGGCCGGGCCTGTGGTCGGGCCTGGTCGGACCTGGTCGGGCCTGGTCGGGCCTGGTCGGGCCTGGTCGGGCCTGGTCGGACCTGGTCGGGCCTGGTCGGGCATGGTCGGACTCCTGGTCGGGCCTCTGGTCGGGGCTCTGGTCGAGCCTGGTCGGACCTGGTCAGGCCTGGTGTTGTTGCCAACCTTGGCAAAGGACAAGAACCCGTTGTTATCCAGAAAGGTGACCGGCATGTCGGGTGTTATCTCAGATTAGTCTGCATGAAGTATTGCGTCATCCTCTGGCCCCGACCGTGACCGATGATGAAGTGGCCGTGCCGCCGACCCCAAACTCGGCTCCAGGAGTTGCGTGTAGGCGATACATTTTTACTAAGGCTCACGAAGGTAGAGCAATGTAGAAAGTTCCGCCCCCGGAACTGACATGCTTTATTCCTAGAATGGGGATTGCATTAGAGTGCATAGAAGGCATAGCTGTCATCTATTATAATGGGGATCGCTGGCCAGAGCTGGACCACGCTCAGCTATCCCGGGCTGACCCGGCCGGTCACGTGACTGCCTGAGGCCGGCAAAGGACGGCGACAGAGGTGACTGTTAATTTCCCAAACCTGCATCTCAGCTACAGAAATGTACAGCAGCGAACCCGACCGTCAAAGGGACCCGAACAGTCGGGCGCTATGCGTGTTTGACGCTATGATGGGAATACAATTAATCTGGTGAAGCATCATCCGTTGATTGGATGTTTGATGGGCTTTATTATTAATCGAATGCTACTGTGTCGTACTGTAGTCCTTGTACTGATACTGTATAGTAGTAAAATGCACTGCTGATATTGCCTTCGCTTTGGAGTTGACTGTTGTATTGGTGTACGCTGTTGTATTATCCAACGAGTGGCGTTAGTGTCGTGTGTACTACTTGAGTCCCCAGCGCTTGGTTTTACTGTTGTGTGCACTTAGCTGTAGTCTGCAGCCCATAGTGTTACTGTTGTGTGCGCTACTGCAGTCTCCAGCCCATGGAGCTACTGTTGTGTGCGCTACTGCAGTATACAGTCCGTGGTGTTACTGCTGTGTGCGCTACTGCAGTCTCCGAGGTTTGGTGTTGCCATTGTGCGAGTTACTGCAGTCCACTCAGGAACTTTGTCGATCCGATAACTCCAGCAGGGCAACCTCACTCAAATAAAACACAACATGCAGTGACGATCGATCACAATCTCAGTGCTCCCCTCTGTCGGCAGACTCGGGAAGCGGCAAGTTGTCGCGGCTGTCGGCAGGTGGCAGCAGCAGCGGCGGGGGCGGCGGGGGCGGCAGCGGCAGCGCGGTGGCCACGGCACCATCACTGCGGGAGTTGGAGGACCTGACGCACCTGGAGGGCCCGCTCACTGAACATGCCGTCCTGCGCTGCCTCCACGCCCGCTTCCAGGATTGCCAGTTCTTCGTAAGTGGGCGGCAACATGGCTGAATTGCTCTGATATGTTTTGCGGTTATTTACAGTTTGTGACTAGATGACCCCAGGGATTTGATAGCACTGCCAGCATAGGTTCAAAACTAGTATTCTAGACATTGCTTAGAAAACCAAAGTAAATAGGTTTGTCTTTGGATGGCAGCCTGTTTGTTTTTGGTTTTCTAAGCAAGCACACCTATTTTCGGGTTTGCATTTATACAAAATGATAAAAGTATGCATGAAAGCAAACAACAAATGAATAACCGGGCAAATCGCAAAAGATAACAAGCAGATGTTCCGATAACTCCAAGACCAAAGTCACAGCAAGACAAAACGAGGCATTTGCACTTGCCATCATAACCAGTAATAACCAGTAATAACCAGTACACTAACTCTACAGCCATCGTATGACCTCATCTAACCCAGCTCTGCCTTCTCTCCACAGACGAACGTGGGCTCCATCCTGATCGCCGCCAACTCGTACAACGACCTGGGCAACCCGCTGACGCTGACGTCGGTCCGCTCCGTCTCACAGGCGCCTCAGCTTCAGCGGGTGGTTAATGAAGCCGTCCGACAGCAGAGGGAGACGGGGTACCCGCAGGCGGTCATACTGTCCGGTGAGGAGCTGGCCGTCAGGAGGATGTTTGTTGTAGAGTTAGACTGTGATGACATAAAAACAGACATACAGACATATAGTCATGCATATAGACGTGTGTACATATAGACATACAAACATATAGAGTGTACGGTGAGCATCACCGACAGGCAGATCCGGTGTGGCCGATGAAGGCTGCTTTGAGAAGAGCCCAATCCCGATCTGACAAAATTACCAAAACTCTATCAGATTTCTCTTTCTTAGGTATGCATCAATAAATAGTTTGAATGCAAGTTTGTCTAGTACAAGTTGCTTCGGCTTCATTCAAATTCATGAAGTGTGTCATTTTTTGACCGATTGCCTTGGTTTTAGCAGGTATGAATCTAATGAATCCTTAGACGTAACACTGACGTCACCGATGTCATTACAGGCTCCAGTGGCAGCGGTAAGACCTATGCGTCAATGCTACTGTTACGTCAGCTGTTTGACGTAGCTGGCGGCGGGCCGGAGACGGACGCCTTCAAACACCTGGCAGCCGCCTTCACCGTCCTCCGGTCCCTGGGCAGCGCCAAAACCGCCTCCAACTCCGAGTCTAGTCGCATTGTGAGTACCTGCTCGGAGAGACGGCAGGCGTCCGGCTCACAACGTTTCAGCATTTCATTCTGAAGTGTGTTGAGCTCACTGTCAGCTACAGGGGAAAAAACACGAAAACGGCGATGTGTCTTCTAACAAGTATTTATATCAAGCAAAGGTGAGGCTATGCTAATTAATGTTAACTTAGACTTCTTGGAGCTGTTGAAACTAGCTGGATGCCAAACCTTTCTTCTGAACTGTATCAAGCCGCATTTAACGCCAGTTCCTACATTAATGTATGAAACTACCCCCTGCAGCAAAGACCAGGGCTGCTTATATTGTTATTATCGCTACCTTTGCTGCCTTTTCCCTTTGACCCTGCTAACTAGCGTTATTATTTGGCAGGGGCACTTCATTGAGGTGCAGGTCACGGATGGCGCCCTCTATCGTACAAAAATACACTGTTACTTCCTGGATCAGACGCGTGTGGTGCGGCCGCTCGCCCGCGAGAAAAACTACCATATCTTCTACCAGATGCTGGCAGGACTCAGCGCAGACGAACGAGGTTAGTAGATTTTCTAGTTTGCTTTTTATGCAAAAGAGCTGGAGTATTTGAAGATGTTGTTGAAATGAAAACTGATTCATTCAACACTGATACAAATTGTAGGCGATTTTCCATCCTGTGTTATATTTACATATGTGTATTACTGCTGATTTAGACGTTAGAAACATTTTTAGCTTTTACTTGAAAGGTTACGTTTTGAGCTTGTATCCTCGGTCGGGATTCGAACCCAGACTCACCGCGTCGCGTCTCGTTTCCAGCGCGACTGCACCTGGACGGCTATTCCGTATCGTCGCTGCGGTACCTGCAGCATGGCGAGACGCGGCAGGACGCGCAGGAGGACGCCAGACGCTTCCAGGCCTGGAAGTCGTGTCTGGGCGTGCTCGGCATCCCATTCCTGGACGTGGTGCGGGTGTTGGCCTCGGTGCTGCTGCTGGGAAACGTCACCTTCGCCGACCGGCCCGGCACGGAGGTCAGTGGGAGGTCACAGGGGCGTCACGGAGGTCAATGGGAGGTCATATGATTGTAACGGGTCGGTCATAGAACGAGATACGTGACAGGTTAATTTGTTCTAGGTCAGAACATCTCTAGCTTATATCTGTATTCATGGTAAGGATGTAAGAGTTCGTTTGTTGATATGGATGGTGCAGATTGAAATAGCTATATGGTGTGTGATTGGAGATTTGAGAGACCTAATAACGCCACCGAATGTTTTATGATACACGCATTCGCATATCATTCATGTCGGTAGATTTCTGGAAACCCCCTGCACTTCTCCCAACAAATCCTATCAACTTGCCATCATGAAGGGAGATGTACAAATATATTGCCCTCGATCTGTGCCGCTGTCCTGACCCTGACCCTGACCCTGACCTTGACGTGCTCGCGGCCTGCCAGGTGGAGGTGCAGAGTCCGAAGGAGCTGCAGTCGGTGGCCGCTCTGCTCGGCTTCAGCGCCTCCGCTCTGCAGCGAGGTCTGACGTCACGAACTCACAACGTGCGCGGCCAGCTGGTGCGTTCGCTCGGCGACGCCAACATGGCCAGGTGAGTTGTGTGAAGGTCGCTCAAAGGCCGACCAAGAATGGGTGGTGTGTGTGGGGAGGGGGGTAAATCCCAAAAAGTATCACACAATTCCGGAAACTCGGATTCGCTTGCTTATGCACTGATAGCTGATTTAAACAAATTTTCTTGCTCAAAGTTGCTAAGATTGTCTTTTATATCCGAAAATGTGTCAATTTTGCGCCGACTTCAGCCACTCAGGGGGGGGGGGATTCATGGCACCCTTGGCCTCATGGATACGCCATTAAGATCCCTTGATGTATGAGACGTGAAAGACGCTTTGCAGGTGTGATTGTGCCAACTCGTCAACAGCGTGCGATAATGGATACTTTAATCCCTTAATCATATTCTGATTTGGCTTCAAGCTTTAACTTCACAAAGCGAAGAGTGAACCAATCGCAAATGTGAACATTTTAGATGGCAGAAGAGAGACACCAGTATCATAAAATTAAATCATAAATGCCGTCTCTCGTCTCTCGTTATCAAGGCCGCATTGAGTGTCCTCATCTCATGTCGACATTTCGCCTGTCCGTGCCGCCGCGGCCAACTCACAACTCCTCCCTATGGACCATACCTTTTGCCAGAGTAAATACCGTCCTTCGTAGCCTTCTCTGTCGTGTTCCAACGCATACAACTCCTTTCTTAAATCCTGTACGTCCGCTGATTTATTCCTTCACACACTATTCCTTCTTGACCAGCGTTCGAAAGTTTGCGAGTCGTGGCGGCACGTATATGTGTGTGAATGTGAACTTTGTGCAATATTGTGTATTTATTTATTTATTTGTGTACTTTGCCTGAGCGTATATGATGTATTTTGAAAAACTTTGTGCTTTTTTACCTTGTGACTGCACCTATTAGTGGGCATGATGTCTGGTGGTGTTTTCTATTAAGAAAAAATAAACAATAAACAATAAAATATATATATAAAGGTTACCTCTATATTTGTATGTTTTACACACCCGACACGATGTTACGACACCCGTCACATCCAGCACACGTGTCTGACTCTGTCGCCCTCCTTCTCTCTGCAGTATGACCCGGGACTCGCTGGCCAAGGCGCTCTCCTGCCGCACGTGTCTGACTCTGGTGCCCTCCTTCTCTCTGCAGCATGACCCGGGACTCACTGGCTAAGGCACTCTTCTGTCACACGTGTCTGACTCTGCCGCCCTCCTTCTCTCCGCAGTATGACCCGGGACTCGCTGGCCAAGGCGCTCTCCTGCCGCACGTGTCTGACTCTGGCGCCCTCCTTCTCTCTGCAGCATGACCCGCGACTCGCTGGCCAAGGCGCTCTACTGCCTCTCGTGTCTGACTCTGACGCCCTGCCTTCTCTCCGCATTTATGACCGCGACTCGCTGGACAAGGCACTCTCTGCCTCTCGTGTCTGAACTCTGAGCCCTCCTTCTCTCTGCAGTATGACCGCGACTCGCTGCAAGGCACTCTACTGCCTCTCCGTGTTGACTCTGTTGCCTCCTTCTCTCCGCAGCATGAAGTGATCGCTGGCCAGGCACTCTACTGCTCTCGTGTCTGACCTGTCGCCTCCTTTCTCTCGCAGTTGACCCGTGACTCGCTTGGCCAAGGCACTCTACTGCCCTCTCGTGTCTGCTCTGTGCCCTCCTTCTCTCGAGTATGACCCGTGACCGCTGGCCAAGGCACTCTACTGCCTCTGTGTCTGCTCTGTTCGCCCTCCTTCTCTCCGAGTATGAGCCCGGTGACTCGCTGGCTAAGGCGCTCTACTGTCACACACAGGTGTCTGACTCTGTGCCTCCTTCTCTCCGCAGTTTACCCGTGAACTCGCTGGAGGCGCTCTACTGCTCTCGTGTCTTTGAGACTCTGTCGCCCTCCTTCTCTCCGTCAGTATGACTCCGGGATCGCTGGCCAATGGCGTCTACTGCTTCGTGTTCTGAACTATGCGCGTCGCTTCTCTCGCAGTATGGACCGGACCGCTGGCCAAGGCGTCTATGGCACGTGGTCTGACTCTTGGTGCCCATCCTTTCTCCGCAGTATGACCGCGTGAACTCGCTGGCCAAGGCGCTCTACTGCTCTCAGTGTCTGACTTGTTGCCCTCCTTCTCTTCCGCAGTATGCCGTGACTCGCCATGGCCAGGCCTCTACTGCTTCTCGTGTCTGACTCTGTGCCCTCCTTTCTTCTCCGCAGTATGACCCGTGGACTCGCTGGCCAAGGCCTCTATGCCACGTGATGTGATCTGCCGCCTCCTTCTCTCTGCAGCATGACCCGCGACTCGCTGGCCAAGGCGCTCTTCTGTCCGCACGTGTCTGACTCTGTCCGCCCTCCTTCTCTCCGCAGTATGACCCGCGGACTCGCTGGCCAAGGTGCGCTCCTACTGCCTCGCACGTGTCTGACTCTGGCGCCCTCCTTCTCTCTGCAGTATGACCCGGGACTCGCTGGCCAAGGCGCTCCTACTGTCCTCACGTGTCTGACTCTGACGCCCTCCTTCTCTCCGCAGCATGACCCGGGACTCGCTGGCCAAGGCACTCTACTGCCACACGTGTCTGACTCTGCCGCCCTCCTTCTCTCCGCAGTATGACCCGCGACTCGCTGGCCAAGGCGCTCTCCTGCCGCACGTGTCTGACTCTGCCGCCCTCCTTCTCTCCGCAGCATGACCCGGGACTCGCTGGCCAAGGCACTCTACTGTCGCACGGTGGCCACCATCGTCCGGCGCGCCAACTCTCTGAAGAGGCTCGGCTTCCGGCCTCCGGCACCCTCTGAGTTCCTCCGACGACTCGCACGTGCACGCCGACGCCCAGTCTGCGCATGCGTCGACGGTCGGCACGGCCGGCAGCAGGGCCAGCAAGAGCATGAGCGTGCTGAACTCGGCCGTCAGGCACGCCACCGATGGGTTCATCGGCATACTGGACATGTTCGGCTTCGAGGATCCCAAGGTTCGTCGTCTGGAGGTTTTATGTTCTAAATTTGACTTCTGTGGGGATTTTGGGATTCGGATGTTCGTTATCGTGCGATTTGGAAATGGAAGCCGCCAGGGCCTCCATTCCTAAGTCAAGCATAATATTGCTTTTCAGTGAGTTCTGAAACAAATATCGCAGATGTTTGTCATGAGCATGGTCAATGAAAATAAACGTTAACGAGCGACTTAAGCTACATTTGCTGCATTTTACGGAAAGTTGTAACCCACTCAATCATTTTGCTATCATTTTGCTTATCATTTTGCTTACAAGTTTCAAACTTGAAAATGGCTTAGCACCGAAAGCTTGTTTCCTATATAAGTAATATATTTTTCAAATATTAAATATCTTTGACATGTGCAAGATCACTATTTCTTACTCTTTAATAATTGTGGCCATGTCATCCATCCTCACACATATACAAATTTTGCTTATTTCTGGTGCAGCTTGTCATTATTTCACCACCTGTTCATACACTAACGAACTTGCTATTCAGACTCGTGCTGGCTACGTTTATCCTCCCTTATGCTGGCTACGTATATCCTACCCAGTACGGGCCTTTCATATCCAGCCGTTTAACGATCGTCTCTGCTCTTCCCGCAGCCGTCCCATCTGGAGCACCTGTGCATCAACCTCTGTTCGGAGACGATGCAGCACTTCTACAACACGCACATCTTCAAGTCGAGCCTGGAGTCGTGCCGAGAGGAGGGTATCGTGTGCGCCGTGGAGGTGGAGTACGTCGACAACGTGCCCTGCATCGACCTCATCAGCTCACTGGTACGTGGCGCGGGGGAGGGCAGGTGGGATGGCAGGACTTGGTGACGAGTGATTCAGGTAATCAGTATCCGTGATTGTTTTAACTTCGAGATAAAGAAATGCGTGTGTTTATAAAGGAGTTGATGGGCGCTGGACAGCGGAGTGGAGGGTATTTTATGTGTTAGTTTATTTTGCATTTACGAAACAGTTTAAGGGCATAATGATAATGCAATACGCCTCGCTCTGCTTCGATCAACTATTCGCTGTTTTCAATGAATGCGTTTGCGTCATATTGTACTTCATACTTTTCCCACTGCCTGACTTTACTATCACATAAATTCAACATTGCAAAATAATGTTGTGCATACAGTTATCGACAATGTGGCAGGTGCGAAGAGCAACGAAAAACGACGCGCACCTTTGTCTCAAATACTGTAGATGACGTGCGCCATAATTCTGCTTGCCCACTATGGTTCGGCGTCCAAACAAATTTGAGGAACTTCTAATACCACTCACAAGTATCACTCGCTGATACACTCGAACCTGTAACCACATGACTTCTCCCCACCCCCCACTCCCCCTCCTCACCCCCTCAGCTGGACACCAGCGGCTCCGCATCTCCAACTGCATGTGAGCGATCCGATGTGACTCCGTTCGTGGACTCCAGCTAGAGTACGCTAGGACGTATCAGAAAGGTGCGGGCGTCTCGCATCACAGGCAACTGAACGCTACGTTCGCTGGCTGGCAGACTCTCGTTCCGGACAGACGGACCGCCTTTCAGTGTTTCAGCACTACGCTGGGAGAGTGGCCTACACCGCCACCGACTTCCTTGGTGAGTGACGACGGCGAGAAATGCCGTGCGTGGGACTGTCGGTGGGGTTTGTGGATAGCGCTATAGAGTGCGTCGACGGACGTTGGTTGTGGGGCGATAAAAAAGACGTAATAATTATTTTGGGCAAGAATTGTATGAAACTGAATCCTTTCATGCTGCAGCTGCTGGTTTGGCATGACCAAGTAGCATTTACAGCGCCAAATTCATTTCTGTATAGGTTATTATTATATCTAGGTTAACTTGTATGAGCAGAATAATCCTGTTGGATATTGCGATAAAATATCACTAACTGGTGAAAAATCGACTCGTCGCTTTTGGCGTCATCCATCATTTAGTTGATGCCGAGATGTAATGACACTTCTGAAGCGTCGCTACATCTGCCTCACTTTGTGACAATAACCTTTAATTCCCACCCTCGCCTCAACTCTCACCTCTCACGCAGTCTAACAATCCCGACCCTGCGCCCCCTACACAGACACGAACCGGGACTGCGTTCCGGACGACCTGGTCTCGGTGTTTCACAAGCAGAACTGCAACTTCGGCTTCGCCAGCCACCTGTTCGGCTCGGAGCTGAAGTCGCTGTACAGCCAGGAGACGGTCCCGCGCGGAGTCAGCTTCAGGATCAGCCCCACCAGTCATACTGACCTGTGAGTATGCAACAGAACGGTAGTTGCAATAACGTCGGTGATTAAAGATTATTTTCGCCAGGGGACTCCCAAGCTCGGTCTGCGGTACCTTGCTGTGTTGCCGTTCCACTTATTCAGGTGAACGCGGGTGTTGATATGTCAAAAGACCACGATCTTACGATAGTTAGGTATTTTCCTCACTCGCACGTGTCTTCCTCACTCGTCATGTCTTCCCGCCGAGCATTCTAAGTTGACATCCACCGTCGTCACCTCTCTGCCTCACTAGCAGCTCTCCCCGCCTCACTAACAGCTCTCCTCGCCTCACTGACAGCTCTCCCCGCCCGCGTTTCACAGTCAGAACGGCGACGAGCCGGTCTCCACCCTGACCCAGGACTTCCACACGCGGCTGGACAACCTTCTACGGACGCTGGTGCACGCCAAGCCGCACTTTATCCGCTGTGTGAAGGCCAACGACGTCGAGCAACCGCTGCTGTTCGAGCGCACCACTGTGATGCGCCAGATCAGGGCGCTTCAGCTGCTGGAGACAGTCAACCTGATGGCCGCAGGTGAGACAGGAGGCAGCGTCATAGAGATGTGGTAGATCAACGCTCTTCAGATGCAGGGCATTGGACACGACATGACCTCGGCCGTCGCCAGCCTGTTTAACTCCAATATTATAACCATGTTTGTAAGAGAGTATAGAACTGGCGGTGGCATGAAAGTGCGAGGTGAAGGTATCGTCACGGAGTAGACCTTGTAGTTGCTGAAAGAGGTGGGATGGGAAATACCAGTGTTCTTGTTCAGCCACAGGTCGCGTCTGTGCCCGAAGTTCCCTAACGGCCTGAATCTGTCTGCCGCAGGCTACCCACACCGGATGCGGTTCAAGGCGTTCAACAGCCGCTACCGTCTGCTGGCGCCCTCCAAACTGCTGCGGCGCACCGACGACAAGGCCGTGGACGACTGTCGAACCATCCTGGACAGCTTCAGCGCGACTCTGCTGCCATCTATGGAGCGCCAGGAGAACGTCAGCACCGGCTGGGCGCTCGGCAAACGCCACATCTTCCTCACGTGAGAGCCTCCGGAGAATGCGTAGAATATCTGGAATCGTCTCTCTTGAAACACATTGAGAATGTTATCAAGACCTTGAATAATTCGCTAGGGCTATGAAATACAATTTTGTCAGATATGTGCATTGCGCATGGCTCCCAGATACACATTTCTGATCATAAACTATTTGTCTACCAAACCCTGGGCACTTGAGGCGCCGCTAAGCCTAAATAATCATCATCTCTCCACAAAATCCAATGAATGATCTATGATCTCTGCAGATGTCACGACAACATGTGGCGATGTATCCGAGATGCTGTGATTTAACACAGCGTCCCCTTACCGGCAGTGAGGGCGCCCGGCAGCAGCTGGAGAGGCGTCGCGAGCAGAAGCGACACTCGGCCGCCGTACTCGTGCAGAGCACGTGGCGCGGGTGGCACGTGCGCCGCCGATGGCCGCAGATGCGCCGCAATATGGAGCACCGGCAGCGTAACAAGTCGGGACCGACGCGACCCCGACCTCAGCCCATCGCAGGTGAGAGGAGTTCTCCTGACGCTCTATAGATGGCAGCAGCAGCGTGGTGTATGTCGTATCCCTCAAAGACCCAAATTTGTTATCAAAACTCTTATTATAGTTTACTGTCCGCTATTGAGTCCTCATTTTTTCCAAGTCTTGACACAAGTATCTCAACCGCTCAAATCACTCTGACAATACACCATTTTCCCCTGCAGGCACACCGCCACCGGAAGCGTTGGAGCGCTGTGACCAGAGGACCATCCAGCAGACCTGTTCGCTGTTCGGCCTGGACCTGGAGCGGCCGCCGCCCTTACCACGGGCCCGCTCCTACACAGTGACGGGGAACAAGAAGATGGGCTACCCGCAGGGTCGCATCATGAAGATGACGTATCCCGGTGAGTTGGAGAAAACTGGCGCTGACTTTGGTCGTTTGTTCAGTAAGATGTAGGTGTTGTGCATTTTCGGAAGTGGGTAAGTGGGTAATGGGTATAATGGGTGTCGAGCATGGAGAGGCCAGACAAAGTTATGGCTATGGTTTTCGGTGAGGTGGTGGGCGCTTTTCGAACGATTCGATTGAGTCATTTATAGTCTGAGTCTAGCCGACCAATGCGGGTGAACAGAATGACGTCGTCAGTAGCCAGACTCCAACACGAAACACATGGATTCCGAGTCCAACACTACCAACTGAGCCGCCCAGATGATTCCGTATCGCGTATTGTGTTCACATTTTCAGTATTGGACTGTAGGCCTGAAGAAGCCATACAAAGTTTAGATGAATATGACATCGACACATCTCTAACCAACTTCGTTGTTTTCCCGACAGAGGGCGGTGGTGAGGTGAGCCTGCTGAAGGGGGAGAAGGTGCTGGTGGTGGGGTCGGCCACGCGGCGCGGTCACCTGCTGGTACAACACCCCGCCGGCACCATCGCCGTCCCCTACCAGTACATGGAGCTGAAGCCCCTGCCGGCACCAACCTGAACCCTGCGCGGCAATCTCTGCAATCCTACTCGGGCTGGCCTGTGCTCCCATGCTCCCAGGCATGGCGGGTGATGACAAATGCGCGGCTAGATCAACAGGTGTTTTGTGTGTGCTGCCCGCCGCTTGGGATCACGAGACTGACAGACGCCAGTAGTTGTCATAACCAAACGCGACTCCGCGGGGGTATTTTTGTCACGGTGAGTCAATAATACTCAGAACAGAGGGAGAGGCCATACCGTGTCGAATACCATTCATTCCTTGTGCCAAATCGATAGTTAAGCCCGCCACGTCGACGGTCACAATGGTATCGATCAACGATATCGATATGCACAGTAATGGAACTCACCCCGTGCTCCCAACCAACTAAGTGCCAAGCTAGCAGAGCGTTGGTGCGACGCCAGATCACTAGCCGCGCCGGCTGGTGACGGCTGGTGAACGCGTCACTAATCGGACCTCACTCCTCTCCGGTATTTTGTTCCAGTTTGTATGCGTGGCTGTTGTGTATGTTGCGTGGTGAGAAGTGTTTATGTGTTTCACTGGGAATGCATCTTAGCCTGAGGTTTGCTCAACAGTGGATGTAAATATTGTTCTGTAATGTATTATGTGAGCATTATTTGTGCTAAGTATTTTCAAGCGCCCTCTACTTTGTATTATGTGTCTAGGGCGTGTTTTTAGCAGCTTTCGTCCCGTGTCTGTAAGCTGGACAGGAAGTCGGTCCTGTATGTCATCCGTCCGTCCCAAGCATACAACGTACATTGTTCCTCAATGCAAGTGTCAAGTGTAATTAAATGTATTTTCCAGTTGTTAATAAAACTACGACAAAGCAATGTTTTTGGTGTTATAACAACTAGTCGTCGATTTTAACACAAACTTGCTGAAGAAAAGTAACTGCTTACCGCTCTTTCATCAGAAGTAACGATGCTGTTGGTCATTTTTCATCGATATTTGTTCATCACACAGACCCATCTTCCGTAGATACGGGTTCATTGGCCTATTGACCCGCACGATATAATCAGACCCAATATAAATAATGGCCTTGCTGGAAGCAGCTTTGAAGACAGCAACTGTGTGCACATAAAACGGACAACTTGCACAGCGCCAAGGGCACATAGCTTTCCGCAGACCTGTGATGGTACCCAATTATGGCATGGCTGTTTTGTCACTCCGTTATACCACCACAGGGATATCCGCAAATTCGATCAATGGCTTAAAGCAGCGCATGACAAAGCTATCGTTATACGATTATGCCGCTCGAAAGTTGACAAAAAAGCTAGAAAACAGGTCTATACATTCGCCTAGCCAATGCGTTCCGAAGACAATGAATTGCGACAAACTGTCAAAACTCTGGCATGTTGAATACATAAGTTTTTAGGATTCGGCCCATCAATCTTTCAAGCATGTGAATGCTTCAAACATGGCTGTCGCTCCTATATCTGCAAAGTCACCACAGATATTAAACGGTACGGCTTCAACAATCTGCCTTGGTTCTCTCTTCAACCAAGAGCTTCTTCAAAAGTTTTGCTCCGGTACCGATTTGGTAGAGAGAGTCGTTCACTCGAGTCAACATTTCGGGTCGGCTTACTGTCGGTGACACAGGACAGGGTCGCACCTCTTTCAGTTCTTGCGTCCGATTAAACGCCCTGTTAATGCGTTTTAAGCTGTTATTAACGCTAACACTGATGTCCTGGAGCTCCTGCATTGTTTTTCCTATCCCGTCGTCATCTTCAACGCTGTCATCTGGAGTTTCGTTGTCACATCTCGTGGGCCTCTTTGATGAACAGAACTTCTGCCGCCTTTCAGCTAGTGGGTCACCATTGCGTCTTCCCCGGTCGCAAGGGTCACATTTTTCTCGTGAACCTGAGCGCGCGACATCTCCGCTATTGTTTTTATCGCGCCAATTGGTCATTAGATCTCGATATCGCTCTTCTAGACTCATTTGTATCGGCTCTTCAATGTCTCTTTCGACAAAAGGCTGCCGCCGTGATCCATTGTGCTCGGAAACCGACCTTCTCGGCATTTGTGCAAATGCTGGTGCTATTAAACATTCGAATTCCTTGCATTTCTTATACGGCTTGAGAAGTTGTGGCTTCATGCCCTCTTCGAATTCCATAACTTGTGCTAGCACACAAGCAAGTTCTTCATTTATATTTCTTTCGACCTTATGAAGACCTTTTTCTAAATTTCGAAAGGTTGAATCCATGCGACCTTTCACAGTTTGTAAAATCTGATGAAAATTTGGGGAACCACAGCGCTTACCTGGCTGGTCACGACGATTCCGTCCACCACAATGCCTGTCACTTCTGCCGTTGTCCCTTCTTCCTCTATTGTCATCCTTCGCATTCTTGCTTCCGTTCCTGCAATCCATACTTGATCGCTGATTCGGAGATCGTTCGTCTGCTATCGTATTGCTCTGCCTCGATGCCGAGTGGCGAATTTGTTCCCGATCCCCTTCCCGTCTTTTCTGAGAATCGTTAACCTGCATTTGGCTTTCGGGAAAACCCGAAATTTATGTACCTTGCCATAAGTGGAATGGAAATAATGAATGCATTGCTTCTCACTTACCTACGTAAAGCTTGCACAAAACTTCCAAAGATGCGCCATTTTTCTTGATAAACAGAATAAAACTGAACAGAACATTGCGTGATTGAGTGTACTAGGAGCTTTCGTTTTAGCAATAGTAATCAAAATTTGTGACACAAATTTTGTTCTTCCGAATGGAACAATACTAAGCAAAACAGCGCGAGATCACCTCAAGACTTATTGTTGACATTTTGTATTTCAGATCAACTGCTACGTTTTCTGGAGCTGTGGATAATAATTTGCAAAAGCTTCTTCAGTATACTATTTATTTCCAAATTTCAGCATATAGTTCTAAATTTCTGATGCTTCATTTTTTTCATACATGATTTAGTAAATAATGGGATCAAAGAGTCGACGTGGTGACCCATCTGACCGCTGGTGCAACGAATACATTGATCCGGAAACAGGTAAGCGACTCTGCTGACGACCAGGACAATGCTTTCCATGCAATATGTATATGGAAAATATTTTAAGTCAACGACATCGCTAATCGCTATATATTAAGCAATAGCAACGATCATATGAATGTTATGGATGTAACATAGGTTTCAGAACTGCTATGCCTAAACTAACAAATGTTGGTACTTTTGATGTTGATAGGAAGGGGAGAGCAGGGATGGATCCAGGGGGCAAAGGGGTCATGCATCCCCCCAAGTCCTTTAACTATGATTTCGACCCCCAAAATGATCGGACAAACGGACAGCCTCTGCAAGTTTATTGCAAAGATTGTCTTTGCAGCAGTCGAAATATATCTATCCACAGTTAAAAACGATACAATTCGCGCCACTTCGCGGCATGACACAAGTTTCGCAATGGCTTTTTTTACATTTTGAAAATTGGCAAATAAATTGCATTAAGTGTCTGGCAGAGGCTCTCCCTGGTGGTAATTGCTGGCCCCAGGGAACAGTATTTTGCATCATACCGAGATGTGCAAACAGGAAAAGGAGTTACCTGAGGCTTGGCCACACTCACTGTCTGGTTTCAATATGACAATTTGTATTTTCCACGACCTAAAATTATATTTTACGCCGCTTTGCGGTGTCGCATCGGTAACCATCATCTAACGAACCCATCGTCATCGTTTTCGTTTCGTCGTACCACTGAATTGAATGAATAGCATTGTTAGCTTATTATCCTCTACAAGGCCCACCTTATCCTTTACAGACTACACGACAGTTCAGGATTTTTCCTTATGAAAAAACACAATTCTAAAGAATAGTGTTGTTTCGCATAGGGCTTACAAACCTTCGGTTTCACATCATATACTTATTGTTGTGGCTTATCAGGCAAACTGGTCAAAATTTCGCGACGCTTTGCGGCGCTAAATAGCATGTATCTTTATTTATGTATTTATTTATTTAGTGCAATGGACGACAGGCACATAGCCCAGTTAACAGTCCAATTCGCATATACACAATCAAACACACACACACACAATCAACAACCAATGCACATCCAGCACATCCTATAGCTGCTTATATATACGCTATACTTTTGCGACGAAATTCCCGAAGCGAGTCATTAAACATATCCACATCTTTACATTTAAACATGAGCTCATTGACATGACTGGGCGTCCTTACAAAGATACTCCTTTCTACAGTCTCTACTCTTGCAAAAGGTACATTCATGATACCACGCGTCCGCTCTGTAATTCTCGTTGTTTTGGGCGCAGCATATAGAGGAAAGCAATTTAACAGTGCGGAGGAATCAATGTGACCCTTGTTCACTTTGCACACAAACATGATATCATATTGTTGACGTCTACTTTCTAAACATGTCACATCAAAGGCACGAAGCAATAGGATAGTCAATTGACAGTGGTGCCGTATTACAATGAGCGTAACAATACAGCCACTGAAGAAAGCGATACTGTACTCTCTCTATTCTATCTAAATGTGTCCTTGCTGCTCCAAACCCAGATGACACAACAGTATTCTAAGATCACCCGAACGTTGCCATAGTAGGCTGTTAGAATTTGTTTCCAATCGAAAGTTCCTACCTTGCAGCCACTCTGCATTGATCGCATAATAACTCCCATAATCTGATTTGCCTTTGACACAATTGTGCCTATGTGGAAGCCAAACGTTAGCCGTCTGTTCAATGCAACACCCAGAGCTCTGATGGTCTCAACGGTTTCTAAACAAGTATCTCCAATCGCATAATGTTGAACAACTGGATAGCGTTTTAGTGTTACACTAAATGACTTGCATTTTCATGGATTTAACTTAAGCTTCCAAGTTTTTGACCAATTGTGGAGCTTTGTAACATCGTTTTGTAGATGAATGGTATCGCTAAGCTCTGATATTTCTGAGTATAATTTGATGTCGTCTGCAAACATTTTTATGTCTATCCAGTGGCATATATTGTGGGATTTACTTTACTATAACAGGAAAATCCACATAAAAAATATTGAAAGGGTTTACATACACGCAACAATTGGAACTACATCTTTTTCGTCATTTCAACCGACTCCCCACTCAAAAATTGTTGGCGACGCCCCTGCGTACAGTTGAAGATGGGATGACGACGAGCTCCCTACCCCCTCACCCGGGCCAATAACTTTCTCGCTAATAGCTAATGGCCTGCTACCCCTTTCCCCGCTCAACATTTTTTTTTAATATGCCACTGGATTTGCCCCCCTGGGGGAGAGTGGGGCTAGTTTAGCAACTTTGTGTTTTTGTCTTTGTATCTGCTAAGCTGTAGGCGAACAACGTAGTGTTTGCATGCCACTGGATAGCTTATTCTATTATCTATCCACTCATATATGTTGTTTTGGGAATATGCTGATAAATAATAAGCAATTGATCAAAGTTTGGAAATAATATACATTTGTCATAAGCATAAGCAAAGGCGGATCCAGTACGGTGGTTGGCGGGACGGGTGGTCTGGGGCAGGTAAAATCCAAAAATGTCTCACAAAATTCTGCAAAATTATCAGATTTCGCTTGCTTACGCGTTAATAGCTGATATAAAACAAACTTGCCTTTTGTAAAAGTTGCTTAGACTGTCTTGTATATCAGGAAATGTGTCAATGCTGCGCCAAGCTGAGGTGGTTTGGGAGGTCATGGCCCTTTGGCCCCCTCTGGATCCACCAGTGTACATGTATAGTCGAAATGTACGACAAAAATGCATATTGTATCATGCAGGCACCTGTGGTCGTGAATTATTTTTATACGACCAGTATTGATAACTATGTGATCATTGATGCTATCGTACTCAATTTTAACTTCTTTGACAAAGTTCACTTTGAAATCTTTAATTCACGTTTAAATGTGTTAT
Organism: Semibalanus balanoides; assembly: GCA_014673585.1. Lineage (NCBI taxonomy): Eukaryota > Metazoa > Arthropoda > Thecostraca > Balanomorpha > Balanidae > Semibalanus > Semibalanus balanoides. Next base: position 32,569 of record VOPJ01009176.1, read on the forward strand.
ACACTGCCAAATGGGCTCCGCCACAGGGGAACAGGGGGATGTACCCCCCCCCCATTTTTCGGACTTTTAACATTATGTCCATCGGGCGTTGCATGGAAATAATTTACTTAATAATGCCTCTGCCCCCTCCCCATTTTCGGAACGTGGCGGAGTTCTTGTGCACTTGTGCATAAATGTTTACTCCGGAAACACGAATTATATTTTGCCATGTAGTCAGATAACCGTGTAAAGTCACACTTTTCCTTGCGTTCTACGACCCGGCTACTCCCTGAGCGAGTGCACTACGACCCTCTAAACGGGTTAAGCTACTCTCGGATCCCTCAAACACGGATACGCATACGCCGAGTAAGCGGGCCAAGGATTGATTGCGACCCGTCTTGTCAGCGATTATTTCGTGTCCCCGATGCTCGGAGTAAAACAACGCCGTCTACACTCGCTGACTCTCTAAAAAAGCATCTTGTGACTGAAAATCTGATTCATGACTCGCGGTACCCTGATCAAGTGGTGATGAAAATTTAAAGGAAATTAAATTTGATATCAGTGTGTGTAGTGTACATGTACATGTAGTGTGTACATCATGCGCATTGTAAATGTATACAAGCTATTCGTCGAGAAAGCGTAAATCTTGTTTTCTACGTAAACTTTATGTAACTGGTGGATATACAAAAGACGAAAAAAAATGTTATACAACCGAGCATGTAATTATATTCAGACCTGTGAATGATTCTACCCTGATTGACTCGATTATAAAATCGTTCAATAACAATTTATTAAATACAAAAGTATCGATTCATCTTTTGATATTTTGATCTTTTGTTCGTGATTAACTCGAAACCCGCACGGAATCAATTGGCGGATTGAATCAAAAGATTTAACGAATCTTAAAGGTTTGAGTGTACATAGTAAAATGTGCAAATACAATGTATTCCCAGTGGCTACATTCATTTATACTATAACATTATTGCTGCAACAAAGTTTGAATGATCATAATAGGTATGTACAGGGTTGGCATTTTGCCCGGGCAAAAGGGTTTTGCCCTGGCCAGTGGCTAAAACTAGGTTTTAACCGTTTTCTCTCGGGAGAAAGTGGGCAAAACTGGCCAAAACCGGCCAAAACTGGCCAAAACCGGCCAAAACCGATCGGAACTTAAAATTTTAAGACCATCTTTTTTTCTCGTTTGTCGATTTTAACTGCTTTTTTACTTCTGAGCCTATCAATTATGCTACAGTCGGTGTCAATTTAAACCGTGGGATACTCAAATTTTCAAGCAAAACATAGGTTCATGACTAATGACTTACAAAATGTAGTTTTCACTTTTCACTTTGGCGACATGGCCTGTATTTGAAAGGCAGGAAGGTAGCCAGGGCTTTTCTCAGAGAGGGGGGGGGCACGTCGAAAAAATAAAATTTGGCTCCTCAGGCATATGCTGCTGACCGGAGGGGGGGGGGATTGGGTCGAGGCGTCAGAGAATCTCATTCTATCTAGTGTGAAATTGTTTTGCTCAGGGTGGGGGCATGGCCCCGTTGCCCCCTTGGCTACGTCCCTGTTGAAATATGTCATAGCATCACAAAAAGAGTGATAAATTAACTTAATCTTTGAGTTAAATGTATTCCACAAAGCGCAATTATTATATTATTGATTCAAATTGATGTTTGCGTAAAAGGAATCGATTCGTCATTGATTTCTTTGTCAAACAATAATGATTCTTGAATCATTCATCATTTACACGTAGAGTATTTACAAGTCTGGCCTCTGTGACATCACAGAGCACCAAGCAGGGTATCCAAAGTTGATGTCGGGGATGCATATGGATGTTGGCTACCGAATGGCGTTAAATCATTACGATCCGGACAGATTGCTCCGGAGAGTATCGCTTCGCGACCTCGATTCTGGCAGCCATCTTGGAATTCAAAACCATATAGGTCGAAAATTTACCGACCGATTTTGTGTATTTTGGCGTTAAACGATCAACTATAATTATGTTCTTTTAATGTCGCACAAACCTCACCGCCATGAACCGCTTCGTCTTGGACCTATTCACAAACAAATTTCAGTGAGCATGCGCATTCAGTTCAGACGGTGGGTTTTGCCCACCTGACAATGAGTTTTGCCCACATAGTTTTGCCCACATGGGCAAAACTAGTTTTACCCGCCCGGTTTAAACCGTGTAAAACTGGCCAGTGGGCAAAACTGTGCCAACCCTGGGTATGTATGTAATTGTTTTTATTGATTCGACATACATTGAACATATATACCTAATCCTATTCCTTGCGAGGGCAGATTCTGCCCCCCCCCCTCGGTAGTTTTTTGCATGCTGCTTCTGAACCGTTAGGCCTAGCGTCTGTAAATTTTTTGAAATTTTCCTTTAATTGAATGACGCGTGTTGTTCCAAAATTTTGAGAAAATCGGTCCAGCAAAGGCAGCTCCAGGCTCATGTTTTTGGGAGGTCGTTACAAATGCGGTTGTGCGGCACATATCTTCCTTTGCAGTTTGCAGTGAAATAAAAGCACCAGGAACTATTTCACTTTTATATACATCATACATACTTAGATTATACATATTTTGGTGCAGAGGCGCACTCAGGCACATAAAATGGGAGGCGATATTGTCCATCAAATTAGGCCCTACTTCAAATTAATACGATGATAAAAGGTGTTCCGCTCATGGTGTTTACCTGGATCGGCCTATGCGCAATATATTAAATTTAGCAAACTACAGCAACAAAGTCCACATTTGACGTTCCTATCGTTCCAAAAAATCACAAACAGCACATATTTGTTATCAGAAAATCCCCCATTTTTCTTCCCTGAGTACGCCAATGATTTTTCGTTTTCGTACTTTCCCCTTTCCAATATTGAAAACCATTACATCGGAAGCTAAAAAATGTTTAGGAATGAAAATCAATTAAATCAAGTGGCGGCAATGATCTTTTGAGAGAGAGAAAAATATATATATATGTCCCCTGGCCCCCATTTTTTACCAAAAATAATATTTCTGAATCCAAAAAGAAATATATTATCTCGACAAATCGAATGGTCTTCATCTCATCGAAATCAGCCATGTAGTTCTCGAGATCTCTCGGGGGTGGGCAGAATCTGCCCCCGCAAGTTAACGTAATTCTGGGCGCCCGCAAGGAATAGGGTTAAATGTTGAATCAAACGTGCACCGATTAAAATATGTGTTGATTCTTTGAACCGGAAAGAATCAATTCTTGAAAAACATGAATCTAATGGTGTTTGAATCATTCAAGTTTAAAAATAAATCGTGATTGAATCGTTAAAAAACGTTATCAATAACCAGTCTATGTTCACGCAACTTTGAGACGGTCAGGACCAAAAATATTGACCACGAAATAAAGCTAATAATACATATAAAATCGACATTGTCCGGAGAACGTCAAAACATATTCAAATACCTCACCTAACTCAACCCAGTCAGATGAAACCAGATGTAAAGGTACTTAATCGATTACCGGTAGCTATATTTTTCGGATCGATTTTACAGCCTTCCAGAAGTTAAAGCTTCAGCTATAATATGTAACGTGTACACTTAAATACGTCACGATAAAAAAGTTCAGTTGCTTGCGATACACATTGTCGAATGGCCTAGATTGTGCGATTTCCTTTGACCTATTAACTAGTCTTTTTACCACAAGACCCTTCATTCATCTTGTAGTCTTTGAAATAGTAATTTAATTATATCATAATTAATATTTTGTTTCGTTCAAATACAAAAACAACAAATGTGATGATAGAAACAAAAATAAAGTTGCAGGACACGACAACGTCTTAATTTATTTTCACTCTCTGTCTATAACAGATGAAACCAAAACATAACGCCTTGAAACGGAGCTTGTACATACAACTCCATGGGAAATGCTACTAGTTGAGCGTGACAAAAATACAGAAACTGCGTGTAATCCTCACCAGGGTTAACCATCACCACCACCACCCGATCACTGTGTGATCGGGTAGGATGGGGTTAGCACGACCCCCTGGCGTTTCTCCCCTGATTGAGCTAGAGCTTTGATAAAAAACGAGCGTGTTGCTTGTTACAAGAGGAAGTAATTGAGGTCCTGGGTCGTTATGTGACCTCTGAGGTCATGTCAATGACCCAGATGACATCAAATAGTAATTGTGTAAAAAAATGAATACTAGTCGAACTAAAATCGTGATTGAACATCTTATTATGCTCAATGGGTGCCCAAATCGAAATCAGCGTCACAAAATGGCGTCAAAACTGACAAATTCCCAACAAATAATGTCAGGTCATCTGAGGTCAGTGACCTCGGTCGACCTGCACAAGTGCATGATCCCAGTGTACCATATAATTCTGTAAAATGGATCTCATATTTGAAATCGGCGTAAAAAAAAATCCTAGAAACTGCCAGAGACAAAAAAGCAATCTGAGGTCATTAGAGATCACGATCAGTGACCTCTATTGATCTCTAAAAAGGTCAACCTAGGTCACAATTTCAGTGAAAAAAGCAACTGTCACCTGGAAACACCTGTGCATATGCATCTGAACAACAAACACTCCGAAACTGCACAACTTACAAGGATTGATACTACGGGACGACAATTGCACCTGCCATGACCTTGAGAAACAGGTCAAAGGCCACGGGTCATGGGTGGTAAAAAATCGAATTGTCAGAGTATATGTCAAATCGTTCAAAAATAGGGTGCTGAAAATTTAATCGTGAACAATTGATAACTACGCGAGATATTCTCGAAAAACCGAGGGGGCTGGCATCCACCCCCGCCTACCCGCGCGAGGGTGAAAGCTGTGACTTTTGATGCAAGCTAACCTCTGTATGTTTCGCCAGGTGAGCTCGTCAAAGAAGAATACGACCGGCGAGTCGAGGACGTCTGCGGTGAAAAGTACGAGTACGAGCGAGCCATCGTAACCCGGGAGCAGGCTGACGATATGTCTTCGCGGCGCCGCGGCGGCGGAGGCGGGGGCGGTACGCGCGGCTGTGGCCGGTCGCGGGACCCGTGCGCTCGCGGCGGTGGTGGCGGCGGCGGCGGTGGCGGCGGTTGCGGTGGTGGTCGAACCCGGAGTCGCCCCACCTCCGATGACATGGACTGCGGCGGCGGAGGCGGTGGAGGCCGCGGAGGTTTCCGCAGCATGGCGCAGCCGCGCGCGCCGTTCCGCGACCCCTGCCGCAAGGAGGGCGACCCTCCCAACGCCAACACGGACGAGGCGCTGGCAAAGGTGGAGGAGAAGTTCAACGCCCTGGAGAAACAGCTGAAGGAGTCGTGCGAGAACCTCAACAGCGGCCTGTGCAAGGTGCAGTCGTGTATGAGCGAAGGCTTCTCACAGGTGAATGGCAAGATGAAGGAGATTGAGAAGAACACCGACAAGACGCTGCAGACTATTGATGATCAGATTCGCTCCGCGGAAGAGGAACTCAATAAAAGTCTACGTCTCCTAACGAATGACATTGCAGAGACGCAAGATACGTTCTGCCGAAATCTCGACAAAGCAAAGAGAGATGTGGATAAAATGGAGAAGTTCTTTAAGCGAGAAATATGCGAGACCATCAGGGATCTGAAGACAAATAGCTGTTGAAAAGAGATATTTGTAGATGGATCATTGAATTTTTGTTCAGCGTCCAAGAAGCTTCTACCATGTTTTATCGTGTTGCATTCAAACTACTGATCCGCACAACCCCCAAAAATAACGTCCCTGAAGAATTTCCACAGCATGATTGTTAAATGAATTTCATCGACAACAACGCATATTAATGTGATTGTGTTTATAAATGGCTTTCCATGGTGACCCGAACCAAGGAAATATTGGAACAATTAGTGCAAGGGTAAATAAATTAAATGGTTCCGTGCATAAGGTATTCATTTGAATGGTTTCATATCAGCGCCAAATCATGAAAACACCCAATAGCCTCTGACGACCGACCGGCAGGCCGGCGGCTGGCCAGATAGACTGTACCGCATGACACGACCGTGATGCGGTACAGCAGGTTTATATTAATACCATCGACCAGCTCCGGCCAGTGTCAGGCACTGCGATGTATGTTCAAGGTCACTAACCACTTGGGATACATGACTTGAACGGCTGTGTAAAGAAGCATCCCGCTAAGGGATGTAGTTGATAGTGTTCATGTGTTAGCTTTGTTTGGTTAAAGTAGTCGTTTTCACGATGGCTTCTTTTGCGCAAAATGTTTTAAAACATTTTAAAATGTTTTAAAATGTTTTAGTAGTAGCCGCCTTCACGATGGACTAATTGGCGAGAAATTTTTCAACCCTCGCCCTACGAGACCGTAGGGCGAGGGTTAAAACATGTTTTTCGTTAATTAGTCCATCGTAAAAGCGGCTACTACTAAAACATTTTAAAATATGTTAAAATGTTTTAAAACATTTCGCGCAAAATAATCCATCGTGATGTAGGTGCAATAATTAAATGCGAGATTGTCGGGGTTTCAACCGGTAGCTTTTCTGGTCATTGAACATCACAAATACTTGTGTACCCTACCGAATAATCCAGTATCCAAAACTAGGCTCAGGTAAAGAGCCGAAATGCATCGGCCGAGAACCGAACCCAGGCCAGTGGCAGAATGCTCGCGTGGCAGGCGGCCATTCTACCACTGAACCACCGATGCCCGATATCTCTCGCTATGTGNTTGCACTTTTTGAAGTTGGGGTTGTAGCTACAACCCCAAAAGTATAGGTTCCTACGCCCATGTGTGACGCTGATCTCGTCACATCCGGGCAGTCATCGTATGATGTCACACATATGACTCTAAACGTCATACGTATGACGTCACACACCACCCCACCCCACTGACTCTGCCTGTGTTGTAGTCCTCCAAAGTCCGGCCATTGTCTTCTCCAACTGTTAGTCTGTGAGTCACTCATCTCTGACGCTGTGCTGTGCTGTGCGTGTGCTGTGTGTGTGTGTGACTGTGCCTCAGCACCTCAATGAAATATCTTGGTCGCGTCACCCGGGCCAAGCACTGTTCAGCTACAGAAACGGGCACATTGGACGCCACCATCTCACCCATTTCACTGTGACCTTAGTCGCGGTCACATGCCCGGTGGTCGATCCGACCAAGAGGTGCATACACACGGTTCAACCAGTCCTCAGAGGCATGCACTTCACCCATCTATGCAAAATGCAAGCGTATGCGACTGAAATTGACAATCAACTCACTGCATGTCATACTCACATTTTAAACCACCCGCCTATCAGCGCCAAATCATGAAAACATCCAATAGCCTCTGGCGACCGACCGGCAGGCCGGCGGCTGGCCAGGTAGACTGTACCGCATGACACGACCGTGATGCGTTACAGCATGTTTATATTAATACCATCGACCAGCTCCGGCCAGTGTCAGGTACTGCGATGTATGTTCAAGGTCACTAACCACTTGGGATACATGACTCCGGAACGGCTGTGTAAAGAAGCATCCCGCTAAGGGATGTAGTTAAGTGTTCGTGTGCTAGTTTTGTTTGGTTAAAGGACGTAGGTACAATAATTAAATGCGAGGTTGACGGGGTTTTAACCGGTAGCTTTTCCGGTCATTCAGTATCACAATTTATTGTGTACCCTACCAAATAATCCAGTATCCAAAACTAGGCTCAGGAAAGGATCCAAAATGCATCTGCCGAGAACCGAACCCAGGCCAGTGGCAGAATGCTCGCGTGGCAGGCGGCCATTCTACCACTGAAACCACCGATGCCTGATATCTCTCGCTATGCGCCAGGTCCAACGGAAGCAGCAGGACGTCCAGTGGTGTCACGGGCTCAGGATTCAATGTTCCAGAGTGGACTAGCTGGAACTGAGGTATAGTCGAGTTTTTTTCTGCTTGTAGCCTGCAGCAGGTCTGAATGGACCGGGACCAGATATTTTTACCGCGCTATTAAGTTCGCTATAGAACATCTCAACGAGGTAAACAAATGTCAGCGGTAAGACATGAGCGAAGAACCAGGAAAATGTTTTCTGTGGTTCGTATAGTTTTCTGATGCCTCCGTGGCGGAATCGGATTAGCGCGTTTGGCATGTTAGACCGAAATGCTGGTAGGTTTGAGTCATCCCGAGTCCCGAGGGCGCTATAACGTTTGCTAACTTAACATAAGTGAAGAATACATGACGCGCATAACGTGGCCAGCAGCTGCAATGCAATGCGTGGCAAGTTTTGCTGCAATGGATTTGATGCATTGGACGAATTTTATTAAACGGAGCGCGCGTGTTTAAAACTTTTCACCAGCTGTGAGTGAGTAATGTGATAAAACTATTCTATATAATCACGCTATAACTATTGTATTGCCCATATGTGTTTTGAGAACAGCTCACAATGCAATCTATTCCATCGATTATCTCTGAGCTTACGCCGTCTCCCTAAAGGCTACCACACAAGTGAAGCAGTGGACAGTGGAAGAAATGGCTCCACCAAGACCCGCTGTTTCACGGAGTACACAATCCAGCAAGCTTAGACTAACAAGTCACTGTGCAACGCTACTCAGTGCTCGTGACCAAAGAACTCGGCCCCGTGCAGCGCGGAAACAGGCTCCGGGTGAGTCATTATAAGCATCGGTGGTTCAGTGGTAGAATGCTCGCCTGCCACGCAGGGCGGCCCGGGTTCGATTCCCGGCCGATGCATTTTGCCTTCCTGCTGTGCTTGGTAAAAGTGTTTGATCGGTACAGCTTATGAATGCTACACATTGTAAGTTCACATCAATTTGCATGAGTACGCAGGGGTACGTTACATAAGTAACTTAATAGGCTCACTAGGAATTGGCCGAGCTGGATATTCTGTTATGCAACACTTAATCGCACTTAAGATATTTCAGTGTTTAAATACGAGGTTCATCGATCGCTTGGCAGAATGCTAGAGAACAAAAATAGTTATTTATAATATTGTCTGAAGGTAGCATTATGTAAAGTCCTCCCTTATCACAAAATGTGACGCTGTACTCGTCAGATCCGGGAAGTCATCGAGTGACGTCATACGTATGATTATACACGTCATACGTATGACGTCACACATCACAACACCCCGCTGACTCCGCCTGTGTTGCAGTCCTCCAAAGTCCGGCTATTGGCTCCTCCAACTATAAGTCTGTGAGTCATTTCAACCGTCCGTCAATCAGCGCCAAATCATGAAAACATCCAATAGCCTCTGGCGACCGACCGGCAGGTCGGCGGCTGGCCAGGTAGACTGTACCGCATGACATGACCGTGATGCGGTACAGCATGTTTATATTAATACCGTCGACCAGCTCCGGCCAGTGTCAGGCACTGCGATGTATGTTCAAGGTCACTAAAACCCATTAGAGATATAGATAGAGAGGAGATAGATAAAGAAGCATTCCGCTAAGGGATGTAGTTGATAGTGTTCATGTTTAGCTTTGTTTGGATATAGATATATATAGGTGCAATAATTAAATGCGAAGAATGTCGGGGTTTCACCGGTAGCCTTTTTCCGGTCATTGGAACATCAATATATAGATAGATACTACGAATAATCCAGTATCCAAACTAATAAGCTCAGGAAATGATCCAAAATGATCGCCCCCAAGACACCGAACCAGGCCAGTGCAGTTAGAAATGAGCAAAATGCATCGGTCGGGAACCGAACCCAGGCCAGTGGCAGAATGCTCGCGTGGCAGGCGGCCATTCTACCACTGAAACACCGATTCCTGATATCTCTCGCTATGTGCCAGGTCCACGGTGTAGCAGGATGTCCAGTGGTGTCACGATTCAATGTCCCAGAGGGACTAGATGGACTGAGCTATATAAGTCAAGTTTTTCCTGCTGCAGCCTGAAGCAGGTCTGAATGGGCCGGGGCCACATTTTTACCGCTACTAGTTTGCTATAGAACATCTCTAAAAGGTTTAAAAAATTAGTGATGAAACATGAGCAAAGAACCAGGAAAATATTTGCCGTGGTTTGTGCAATTTTCCGATGCCTCCGTAGCGCAATCGGTAAGCGTGTTTGGCTGTTAACCAAAAGCTGTTAGTTTGAGTCATCCCGAGTCCCGGGGCGCTTTAACGTTTGCTAACTTAACATAAATGAATAATACATGACGCGCATAACGTGGCCAGCAGCTGCAATGCAATGCGTGACAAGTTTTGCTGCCATGGATTTGATGCATTTGATTTGGTTTGGTGTTAGGGAGTTCGTCGCTTCAGTTCGTCAGAACTATTGCGCAGCCATGGGATGAAGGAGAAGGGGTAAAGTGGGTCAAATGGGACCGCTGACCGGCTGACGGGCAGCCGCCTCTGAACAGGCCTCCGTTTTTCTAACGGCATGCGAACTGGAAGTGTACAATGCAAGGAGGGCACGGCATGCCCGAGAAAGGCAAACACTGTTTCCCGGTGGGACGGCTTCGTGTGCCCCACATATGGCACCGGCTTATTGGCCAGTCGGCACTAAGAACCGGCGGTTAACGTGGGGTCGGCGTGACAAGAGGATATAAGGACCGTCCAGCTCGGGGGAGGAGGGATCCGGGAGAAGGGGGGGGGTATGGATTTAATAAAAACAGCGTGTAATGAAAATTTGAATGCATTCGAACCGCCAATCTTTAATTTTAAAGGACGGCGGCCGCGTGTTTAACATTTCACGGCAGCTTGTGCAGTCGAGGTAAATGTGATAAAACTATTCTATATATCATGCTATAACACTATTGTTATTACCGCTGGTTTGAGAAAAGGAAAGAAAGAGATTAAGCAGCGCAAATGCAATCTAACTTCTATGTGCTCCATCTGAGCTTACGGGACTCGGCCCGCAGTCTCTCCTCTAAGGCTAAAACCACATGGGTAAGTGAAGGCAGTGGGGACAGTGACAGAAACTGACTCCCAATATCCGCTTTTGTTACATCGGCCTGGTTTTCCAAACGGAGTACATGCAATAATTTCAATTTCGCAGCAAGTTTCCGCCCTTGATTAGTCACTGTGGAAACGTTACCCCCTCACACCCGCACCGATGGGGGGGTGGGGGTTGACACTCCCACCCCCCCTCTCGTCCGAGATAATCGGGAAAGAACTTCCGCGCACCTCGGGGTGCCATACTGACCAAAACGCCGCGAGACCGAACGGATCCTGTCGGGTTGCGATCAATTAATAAAGCATCGTGGGTTACAGTGGTAAGAATGCTGTCGCCTGCCACGCGGGCGGCCCGGGTTCGATTCCCGGCCGATGCATTTTGCCTCCTGCTGTGCTTGGTAAAAGTGTTTGATCAGCAGTTCTGATGCAACACATTGTAGTTCACATCATTTATGCAGGAGTACGTTACATAGGTAACTTAGAAAGTTCACTAGGAGTTGGCAAAGCTAGATATTTTTTATGCAGCACTAAGTTGCACTCAAAATATTTCAGTGTTAAATACGAGGTTCATTGATCGCTTGGCAGCATGTAAGATAAAACAAAATTGTATTTATAATATTGTCTAAAGGTAGCATTATGCACAGTTCTGCCTGATCCCGAAATGTGACGCTGAACCCGTCACATCCGGACAGTCATTTGGTGACGTCACACATAGGATTCCATACGTCATACGTATGACGTCACACATCACACCACCCCACTGACTCTACCTGTGTTGTAGTCCTCCAAACTCCGGCTATTGGCTCCTCCAACTACACCTTTTTGCAGACGCATTTGACCAATGGGCAAAACAATTTTAAACACCCTGCATATAAAGGGCACCACTTCTTGCCGTTTCACCATAAACATTCACTAATCACCATAACTATTAGTCGGCATTTCATAACAACTCGTCTTTTAGCAAAACTTAAAATAATCTCCAAAACAGATCGGCATTAGGTGAAGTGAATCGCAGTGAAAGTTATACGGACCGACGAGCAGATATTTTGGTCACCTATCTATTTCCGTCATTTTGCAAAATGAGATTTGAGTAATCTATTGACTAGTGTTCAAAAAGTTTTGCTCATCTGTTAAATTCGGGCACAAGCAGCCGATCTGTTTTGTCAAATGATGATTATTGAAATTGCCGTTCAAACAGTTATGCTGAATGGATAAATGCGAGCGCAAAAAAACTGTATGAGTCTGTGAGTCATTCACCTCTGATCAAATGGCTGTGCCTCAGTATCTCAATGAAATACCTTGGTTACCGCACCCGGGCCAAGCACTGTTCAGCTACAGAAACGGGCACATTGGACGCCATCATCTCACCCATTGCACTGCGACCTTAGTCGCGGTCACAGGCCGGGGGGGTTGCAATCTGACCAAGAGGTGCATAAACACGGTTCAACCGGCCATCAGAGGCATGCATTTCCACTCTAACAAAGATTGCAAGTGTATGCGACTGAAATTGACAATCATACCAACCTGATGCCCTGACTCACATTTCAAACCGACCCGATCTATCAGCGCCCAAAATCATGAAAACAATCCAATAGCCTCGGCGACGACCGCAGCCGGCGGCTGGCCAGGTAGACTGTACCGCAGGACACGGGCTGTGATGCGGTACAGCGGATGTTTAGATTTAATACCAGTCGACCAGCTCCGGGCCAGATGCAGGCACTGGTAATGTTATGTTGAAGTCAGCTTGACCACTTGGGACATACAGTGACCCCTTCGAACGGCTGTGTACAAAGAGCATCCCGCTAAGGGGTATAGTGTGAATATGTATCCGTGTGTTAGCTATTTGTATTTGGTTTAAAGGTACGTTTTATACAATAATTAAATTGCGAGCTGTGATGAGGGGTTTCAATGCGTAGACTTTATCCGGTCATTGATATTGCAAACTACTTGCGTAAGCCCCCCAAGCGGTAATTCCAGTATTTCAATTACATAGGCATCAGGAAATGAGCCAAATGCATCGGCTGGAAACCGAACTAGGCCCTGTAGAATTGCCGTCGCGTGGCAGGCGGCATCCTACACTGAAGAGCCACCGAAATGCCTGGTAGCTCTCGCATAATCGCGCCAGGATCGCGGTAGCAGGAACATCCAGTGGTGTGGCGGCGAATTTAAGGCCCAGAGTGACTAGCTGGACTGTGCTATGGTCAGAGTTTTTCTGCTGCAGTCTGCAGCAAGACTGAATAGGCCGGGACCAGAATATGTTACAGCTATTACGGTCGCCTATAGACATCTTAACGAGCGTCAAAAATATCAGCGTAAGGACATGAGCGGATAGAACCAAGGAACGAAAGTGCTTTCCGTGTGGTTTGTTGCAGTTTTTCCGATGCCTCCGTAGCGCAATCGGTTAGCGCGTTTAGGGCTGTTAACGAAAGGCTGGTAGTTTGAGTCATTCGGAGTCCCGGGGCACTTTAACGTTTGCTAACTAACATAAGGGAAAATTTACAGACACGAGCCATATTACGTTGGCCAGCAGCTGCAAGTGCAATAGCGTGGCACAGTTTTGCTGCAATGAGATTTGATCCGATTGGGACGAATGTGCATGAAAACGGAGTGTGCGTGTTCAACTTTTCACCAGCTGTGAGTGAGTAATAGTATACAGCTATATGTATAATTCCATATCTACTTAACTGTGTATTGCCCCCATGTGTTTAAGAAACAGCGCATGTCTATGCAAGGTCTTCCTCGCCATCAATATGAATCTCAAGGCCAGCCATCTCCCTAAGCTACCACAGTAAGTGCAACAGTGGACGAGTGTAGGACATTCGCACCCAGCCAAAGAACTGCTGTTTCACGGAGCCCTAACACTACATCCGCTTTAGAGTGACAAAGTCGCGTACTGGTAGCGACGTTATTCAGCGTCGTGACAAGGCAGAACCCGAACCCCGGTAATGCCCGGAAACCAAGGCATCCAGTGATGAATCTGTAATAGGCATGGGTAGGCCTGTCTGTCCCGGGTAGATGCCCTGTCTGCACGCGAGGCGGCCCGGGTTCGGATTCCCGCCGTATTGCATCGAGATTCCTGCTTGGTAAGGTTCTTTGATCCGGATTACACGTATGTGTCTTACACATTGAAGTTCACATAATTTGCATGAGTACGCAGGGGTGGGGAAAAGTGCTTTGAGCGGAACCGCCCGAACGTGGCACCCAGCTCAGCTGGGGTCACTGAGCCATATAGCACACTGAGGACCAGACCCTGACAATACTCTGCTGGGGTCACTGGACCATATAACACACTTAGGACCAGACCCTGACAGTATCCACTATCACTTTTTCAAACATATAGGAGAGTCTGCAATGGGAGCTAATGAGGTGCGAATTCCTCCTCCAACCTTATTTGAAGAAACTGTATGTGTCCGGGAACAGTATGAATTTTCTGACATGCTGAAACTAGTATAATCCGTTGTTGTATCGAGGGCCTACAACATGCTTAAAAACATCCAATTATTTTGAGTGCGGCTAGGCGAGGGAACTGCCATTTGCGTAAAAAACCGTAGCTACGCTCTAGGTCGGTGTGAACGTCACAGAGCGCACCCTTTTAGATGCCCATCGTCATGGCATATGTCAACTAGAGAGATGCATTAATTTTCTCAATAGTTTCTAAAAATAAACAATCAAATGCCCTTTCTTGCTTCAGTTTTTTGTTTCATTTGTCGCAAATAGTTGCTGCATGTAAAATGCATAAACTTTTATTTAGCTCAGGCACTAACAAGTATTTCGCTTTATCTTGAGTAGCTACCTTCATTCATTATGCAGCAAAAAGTGGCAAACCCAAATGAAGGAATGATGCTCCTAGTTTTACTTAATCACCATGTTCTTTTATGCGAAAAACTTACGAGCGTTCACAATCGAGTGCAGGCTCAAAATAAATTCTCTATCTGCGTTAAGCATTAGCGAGGTCAGCTGAATCTCCGCATTGCTGGACGTCACCAATGCAAGTACGGGTTAAGACGGCTCTTCTTGCCCTTTCTTGCCGTTATTGCTAATGAAAGTAAGGGAGTAGTATGAAAAATATTATGTAGTTTAAGAACTGAAATATTTTCTCTTTCGTTGGATGTATTTTTCTCCACAACGTGCATATTCTCCTTGTATGAGTGATAATGATGATTAATGTTTAAGGGCGCTTTGGCCAGACTTGTGCTCGATTCATGTGGAATCGATTCCGATTCCAGAATCGATTCCGTTTGTACTGGAATCGGAATCGGATAAGATTCCATCGGCATCTTGGTGGAATCGGAAACAGATAGAGTCAATCATTTTTAGACAATGATGAAATCGAAATCAGAATCAATGACTTTTTCAAGTGTTTCCATGTTATTTTCGTAAAAATCACTCTGACCATGAATTTAACTTTTCCTGAAGGCAAATTGTTTGTTTTTGAACATGCATACATACATCAAAGCTAGGCGGCGATTTTTGGCCTAATGAGGGTCGATAAACATGATCAAATTACATGAAGTAATTGTAAAGCTTAGGTCAAAGTAAGGTCCCAAAATGCAAAAATTTGAAATTGATAAATATCAATTGAAAAGCATGATTCTGGACCGGCTTTGTCTCACAATTACAAGGCGAATTGGCCCCTCCCTGAACCAAAACCTGGATACGTGCCTGCCTCAGGCCGACTGAGGGCCCCTCAGGCCGACTTTATGGGGCCACTTAGGCTGCGGCTGGCTTGGGGCACCTCAGGGCCCTTGGTAAAAATATCAAATTTCCTTCTTTGGGGGAGCCCAGGCATCTTAAAAACCTATGAGGGGCAAAATCGAATTCCCCAACTTATTGATTGGGTAGCAGTGACCCCCCCCCCTCTGCCGCTTATCCGCTGCCGCTACGCTCCATGCCCACACAAAAAAATCAGTTAAGAAACATGACCCAATTGCGAGGACTACCATTACATTTAATATCCTCAGTCGAGCCTCAATGCCTCGAGCACAGAACTCCGGTGCGACCATTCAGTATCGCCCTAGCTTGTAAGTTTGTAGCCTGCTGCTTGTAGCACCTCAGGCAAACCCTGACGGGTAGGAACCTATACTATCGCCCTCCAGCTCGAATCTCACTTATCTCACAACCACTTTTCACTCACTCAATCCCTCACAACTCACTCAATCACTGCGCGATGTGAAACCGCTACAGAATCACCCCAGTTCACTTGAAACACACCCCTCGTTAGTCGTTGCTCAACACACACGACACCAACACTGCGCGTTCTCTACCCACGATTACTTACTTCTCTCTATCGACCATCTCCCCTGGGCTGAACCTGGGCTGAACCTGGGCTGAACCTGGGCTGAACCTGGGCTGAACCTGGGCTGAACCTGGGCTGAACCTGGGCTGACCTGGCTGACCTGGTGAACCTGGGCTGAACCTGGGCTTGACACCTTCGCTGAACCTGGCTGAACCGGGCTGAACATGGGCTGAACCTGGGCTTGAAACCTGGGCTGGAACCTGCGGAAACCGGTGAACCTGGGCTGAACCTGGGCTGAACCAGGCTGAACCTGGCGGAACCTGGGCTGAACCTGGGCTGACCTGGGCTAACCTGGGCTGTCTTGATGGAACATCTTCTCCGCATGGCCAGCACCCATGACGGCCTTGCCAGACGCGAGGAGACGCATTAAACGGCCCGTAGCAAGCCAAAACTTGCGGCAGCTGATTTTGTATCCGAAACGCACTAAAGAGTGGAAGACTCTTCAATAAACTGCCGACAGTTGGTGGTGTTCTATTTATTAAAAAGATGAATTGGAGGCACCTAATGTAACTTTATAGATTGTAACTTCACCCCCCTTTCTTTGTTGGTGGGGTTCTTCCTTTGTTTCTGTCTCAGGTTAGCCGTCTCCTTCTATAGCGTCCCATACTTTTGGATATAATTTATTTCTGTATTTCCACTACTTCCACACAAGCGGCCCAGTCTGATCCCACTGACTTACATACTACGTGCCAGCTCTCAGACGAGCCCAGCCCAGCCACAACCCACCCAACCGGCGGCCACCAAATCCGCGCATTTCCGCCTTTGCACCGCACCTTTAGCCACGCCACGGCCCCCCGCCCAGCCGCCGAGCGGCCTCCCCCGCAGACCACGCCACCTCGCAACAAGGCCTCCGGGGTCAACAGGCCGCCCACCGGCGAGTCTGGTGCTTCACGTCCTTCCACCCTCCACCCCCCCTGCTCCACCCCCCCCCGCGACCGCCCCCTGCAAACGCACCCGGCAACAAGCCCGGACAGGCGTCATATCGCGGCCGTCACGACCCATAAAACGCCGACGCCACCGGCCCGCCGCGTTCAGGCCCCTCAAGGCCGTCCCCAGCGCCTGCCCGACGAGCCTAGTCCCCGGCATGGCCCGCTTCAGCGGACGCAGGAGGCTGCGCCGTCCTTGTCTCGCGCTACCGTAAGACACTCTGCGCAGCACGCCCGCCGCCCTAACGCGAGCATGCCTGGCTCTGCAAGCTCCCTCATCCCCCTCGCACATACCAAGGTCCCGTTTAGTACAGGCCGCCGACGCAACCGGCCGAGAATGCCCGGCCGCCGGAAAAAATGCGGTGATGCGCCGCCGGCGCCTACTGATGCAGCGTGCCGAAGCCAGAAGTCTCTGCTCGGGTCATTGCCTAAGCGTGCTTGGGCTTTGATCTGAGTAGAGGGTAGTCCTGACCTCAAATACGAACAACCTGAGCGGCCCAACAACCACACCCCACATGTCCATCGCCACAGGCTTTTGATTGATACTGCGTATCTTCTCGACAGACAGCTACAGCGCCACTACTAATAAGAATGGGTAACAACCTGACATTATCCAAAGAGCAAACGGCCGATGAGGCCTAAATGTTAAAATTGAGATAATTGGGGGAGACCACCTTCCCTCCCTCCCCCCCCCAATGGCATACAAATCGACCCCGAACGCACCAATGTATCTTTCTGCTCTGAGACGAATTGTTTATATAAGTACTTACAATTTATATACTGAAGATGGTGGAATTTTGCCTCTGGCACGTTAATACTTAATCACTCATTTATATCATCGCGTAATGTGTTTATAATACATGATTTATAAAGAATGTATTCATGCGCGGGAGCACTAATATG
Organism: Semibalanus balanoides; assembly: GCA_014673585.1. NCBI lineage: Eukaryota > Metazoa > Arthropoda > Thecostraca > Balanomorpha > Balanidae > Semibalanus > Semibalanus balanoides. The sequence goes on from VOPJ01009176.1 coordinate 50,477, forward strand.
AGGATTGTAGAATGTTTAATTTAATACTATTTGTAACAACTTTGGTATTTGTGTACTATGTGCACTCTTGCAATTTGCAAATGTTTTAATTTACTGTTGCATTGCTTCAACCGTAAGTGGGCCCTGTACCTACCTGTGTTTGTTCAATAAATACAAATACAAATAATCAGCTAACAAACTGCCGCCCATTGGCTTGTTCTGAAATGTCGGTTCCGTGCAAAGGCGGAACAAGAACGGGGGTTTGGGGAGGGCAAAATTCCAAAAAGTTTCACTGAATTCTGAAAATTAATCGGATTTTGCTTGTTTATGCATTGATAGCCGATGTAAAGCAAACCTGCCTAAGTTGCTTAGCATTTATTTTTGCATCCGAAAACACGTCAATTTTACGCCGATTTCAGGCTGTTTGGGGGGGACAATCGTCCACTTTTCCTAACCGCAGATTCGCCACTGGTTCCGTGTACCTTGCATTATATGACCTTACGTCCCGTCGGAGTTCTCGGGCGCTGATTGGTCCGTCCTCGCCCCGGGCTACGTATCGCGGCGGAGGTCTCGGGCGCTGATTGGTCCGTTCATGATCTAACGCTGCCGCCTCGGGGCAGGTATCGCGGCGGAGCAGGTCGGACGCTGATTGGTCCGTCCATGATCTAACGCTGCCGCCCCGGGCTAGGTATCGCGGCGGAGCAGGTCTCACGTCGGTGACTCCGCCTCACTGGCGTCACAGCGATCAACAACCAACCCACCATGGTACGTATGTGTATTATACGATGCTGTTGACAAATGTTACCGACACGACGAGCCTCGAAAGAAAAAAAACACTCGCTGCGAACATCTCTGGACGGATACACTCAGTGGTATGAATCCAACACGCGCTCATGAACAACCTCACTTCTCAACAAACGGTGAGATATATCGGGGTAAAATATTCGTGTTACACAGCTTCCAACAAGTACGGTAAATTTTCCTCACGCTCATCATTCAACAACGGACACATGGCTAACAAGAGAGGGGAGAGAGCTAAACCAGCTATCTTCTGCGCAGGCAGAACCAGCCTATTCCCAGTCTGCTTCACGGATGGTATTCAGCATGACAGGCACTTTTTTAAAAGGATCGACATGGATTAACAGCCTATGTTTTGTCGGCTCGGCGAGTGAGGATCCCGAGGCGTGAGAATCTAGGGGCACTCGACGGGCGCCTTCCTTCCCATTAACGGACCCATCCTGACACTACACGTTGCTAAGTTCACCGCTAGATGGCAGCACAGACTGTCTACACCTCCGAGACGCTCTAGGTGGCAGCACTAGCCGCCCACCAGCCCCAGGCCGGCACCAAACACAGAACAGCAGCGACATCTCCCGCCGGCCCTGGGAACTATCACCTCCGCCTCGGACACTAGATGGTGGTAGGCTCTGTCTGCCCCCTCCCCCGGGGTTGACATTAGATGGCAGCACCCGCGGCCGGCGTGTTCACCGCAGCAGCCAATCAGACGCGCCGACACAACCGGCCAGCCAATCATGCTCCTGCTCACATACCGAACCGATTGACGTCACCCTCGCTGTAGCCAGCCAAAAACCACCACACGACACCGCTCACAGAGACATCTGGCGGCGCCTGGCGCGTCACCGGGCCTAACTATCAGCTGCGACGTCCGACCACGTCCACTTGGACAACCTAAGAGTCCTCCGGGTCTCGCCAAGATGTAGAGAACATCGCCAGACGACACCGGCACAGTTGACGTTCCGGTCTTTTTAACAGAGTTGCACCAATAGTTGGTTGGTCTTGCTGTCGGCCTAGCCCAGGGGCCCGAGGCAGCGACTCTGCTTGACCAGACGAGTCAAGAGGACTACGAGCTCAGGGCGCCGAAGTCAATGACTCTGTCTTCTTGTCTGCCTAGTGGGAGGACCGGAGTCGATGACTCCCTGGGACCGGAGTCACTGACTCGGTGAGTTCGAAACCAGCGACTCGCAGGGTCGGAGTCGGTGGCTCCATCTACCTGTCCGCCTAGCCCCCGGGCAGGGTCAATGTCTCCGTTTGACTTCCAGCAGCTCCGGGTGGTTCTCGACGATGTTGACCAGAATGCCGTCGATGTAGGCCCTCAGTTGTTTGTTCACCTCCTGCTGCTCCAGCAGAGACGACTTTAGCTGAAACGGAACAGAGAGCCACGGTCAGATACGGTCAGATACAGTCAGATACAGTCAGATACAGTCAGATACAGTCAGATACGGTCAGATACGGTTAGATACGGTCAGATACAGTCAGATAGGTCAGATAGGTCAGATAGGTCAGATAGGTCAGATAGGTCAGATACGGTCAGACGCTGCCGAATGAAATAAAGCCGGGAATGGTAGTTGGCGGTGAGCTCATATGCAAATAAAAAAATGAAAAACGCAAATCATGCCAAAAAAGTACAAAACTTGCAGAAAATACAGCATAAGGTATGACAGCGATATCGAGAAGCAAAAACAAAACATATATAAATGGAGGAGAATATACAACCCATAACAAGCAATGGGCAAGGATACATGCAGGAAGGAAAACGTGCACAAAACGGAAGACGTGCATGTTTATATGTTCAAGGAAGCATAGCAGTGTCAAAACAGAATAACTTAAGAGAACTAACTTAAGAGAACTAACTAAAAAAAAAAGAAGAAAAAAAAGAGAAATAACTTAAGCATGCGTCATATTGCATAATAATCGCTGTATGCGTTTGCCGAAAGGAAAACGTGTTAGGTCAAAGGAGGAAAAACGTCGTGCAGGGTACGAGACATAGTTGTGTTGTTATACGTTAGAAAACGTGTTGTTAGAGACAAAAGTTAACTGTTGCATTAAAAGGAGGTGAAATTTGTAAAGCTGAGAGGCACGCCAATTTTGTCTTCTCACCTTCTGTGAGTTTTCGGCACTGACATCCTTGAAACAGAAGAAATTCCAGGTCATTACATTAACTTGACGTTCGCATACCTAACCGCTGAACGATATAAGGAAACGATAAATATATATGCGATGCAAAAGTAACGTTTTGGAGGGTGCATGAGCTGACTTCTCAACATACATAACAAAATAAAAATAGTAGCTGTAAACAATCATTGAATGTGCAATGTGCATATGATGCCTAGATTACAATATTGTACAATAAACAAAGGTTCTGTTTTTCGAATTATACCTTTTGCGCATTTCGTATCCTTTATAAACAAATTATTTTGTTTGCACTAGTTATATCAAGGCTGGTGTCCATACCGAATCTACACCACACATGTCCAACCGCCAAAGCGTCCCGTACCCAGGCGCCCGGCCCGCTCCCTGGCTATCACCCACCAGTATGTGCATCTACTAAGGCAGTGTTGTCAGGACGAACAAACAGGCAGCTGGCGACCACGGACATACAAAGCCAGACGATAAAAAAAAGCAGGATGGTCGATGAAACACTGACAAGGATAGGGATAATAAAGGAAAGAAATCGCCAACTGGCAGGATCGTAGAAAGTCGTGATAATGCATATTCAGATTGCAGGCCCTTTAACAAGAAAGGATACATTTGCTGACGTTTGACGATAATAGGTCAAATGAATAGCAGTTAGATTCAATTTGCATTGGGTTCAATCAATTGAGTGCACAGCTTGATAAAAATTGAGGATTGCAGCGCTACATGATGAGGAAGACAGCCGAGGGCGGGTAGCCCACCTGATGGTGAAGATGGACCGAATGATGAACACACGCTGTGACTGTAGCTGAGTGCCACTGTGGAGAGGAGGCAGAAGACAGGATCATAGGACAGGGTTGCATGACAGGAAAGGACAACACACAGGAGAGGACATAATCAGGAGCACACAAATAGGACCGCAGGAAAACTGGTGATTCGGGACAAGAAAGCAAAGGCACAGGTTACATATTTAAAGTAAAAACGAGATGGTCTAAGGAGGTGGCCTACTGGAGGGATGCAGAGTGGTAGAATCGGCTAACGTCTATGCATAAAAACGAAAGAACCAAGGAGCTGCTAGACTACTAGAGGAACCAAGAGAAAGAGGTCAGATCTCAATGCAGAGGTTAAACGAGAAACCGAACCAGACAGTGATGCGGGGCGACACACTGCTAGCCAACTGCCGAGTATCGGCTTGGCAGGCTGGCTATCATACTCCCGGTGACCTACCTGGTCGCCGGACATGTCGCCCAGCTCGGCAGCTAAGCTCTTGGCGCCCGAGTCGAGGAGCTGGCGGCCCTCCTGGAGGCCGGTGGTGAGCAGCTGCGCCTGCAGCTCCTCGTTCGCCTCCTGCAGCTCTGTGGACACGGTCACAGATAGACATCAGCGGCGTGATGACCGCACGGCTGAACATAACTGGACTGGTCTCAGTTTATAGTGGCAGACGTAACGTGACAAAGGCGAAAAACAACACTCCACTTGGTATGCGATGTAAACTACTTCAGCCGTATGAATTACATTAATTTCAAACAGCAGAGGATGAATAATCTGTAAATGTCCAGAGCAAACAACACAATTATATCCGTTGCCCAACACAACAATGCCATACTTCTCTAGTTTGGTTAGACTATAGCATAGCATTCATTTTCCGCTGCACAACGGGATCACTCCCCCACGCCATCACCCCAGGGCACACCACCGTACCTTTATTCTCATCCCTGAGTCGCCGCAGCTCGCTCTCGAGCCCATCCTGCTGCTGCCGCGCCCTGCCCGCCTCATCCGACTCCGTCTTCAGCCTCAGATGTGCCGACCGCTGCGTCTGCTGCAGCTCTGCCGCCAGCTCCACCATCAGCCGCTCCTGCTCGGCCCTCTCCTGCTCCCTCTCCTGCCTCCCGCGGCGCTCCAGCTCGACGGCGCGGGCCGTCTCCAGCCGGGCGGTCTCCAGGGCGGACTGAAGCTCTGCCAGCCGCTCGTCTAGGGCAGCACGCTCGTTCAGCGCCAGCTGTAGCTGCTGCAGGCAGCGGGCAGCCTCCGTCTCAGCGTGATGCAGCTCCTTCTCCAGACCCTGCGATCTGTGGGGAGGGGAAGGGGAGCGAGTCAGAGAGGTAGCTCTTACAGCCCCTGTGTCCTGCAGGGGTCAGAAACAGAGGGTTGGGGAGGCGGCTCATTTTACAGAAACTCTGCGGTCTGCAGACTAGTATGGTAACACCACATTCGCAATGACAGGAGATGTATTTTCTCCCCTGGATAAATAACAAATCAGCTCTTTGCAATCTTGCATGTTCAACACGGCAGCAACTGGGTTCTCCTGGAGACCTTTTAGCCCTGGGACTTGGTGATATCACTGTGACCAGACCTGACATGAGACTGACACAAAATTTTGCCAACATGTGACCAGGGAATACATTTAAACCAGAGACTATCATGGGTGCCCAAACCCCAAGCCCAACCCAGCCGAAACCCATGAACACCGAAACCAGACCCAGACCAGACCCATTCAAATCATAATATTGATACCCATGCCCATTGGGGCCCATTCAGATAAGGCAGATAATTATTTTCACAGATTCGCAACCATTACCCTCGCATGTTGACTTTCATAATATGAACGATAAATAATATTAGGGGCCTGTGTGTTGCTGCTGATTTCAACTTATCGAACACTTTGCGGTCAACATTGTCATATATTGGATCAGACCTAGGATCAGACATGGTTTAAGAAATATTACTGCCCTATTACTTACTATGATTTATTGTTGTCATATAATTGCCAAAGTCTATTGTTCAAGTGTCATATATCATATTTTAAAAAATACCTGGTTATACATCTGGTTGTCAAGTTAAAAATAACTCTTAGCGACATTATTCCAAAATTGCCATACCCATGCCCGCCCAGTACACATGAAAAGTCAAAAAATGCATACCCAACCCAGACATTTGGAAGAATTGAGTGGGCACCCATGGGTGCACCCAGCCCATGATAGTCCCTGATTTAAACGTTCCTAAGACTTCAAGACCTTATCACTACGCGTTTTTAACATATCGACAAATAAACCAATGGGGAGTAAAACGCCTTCCAGCGCCTCGCGGGTTAAATTGCAATTAACTAGTCTGTATTACGATAAATAATTAATTCTAACATAAGTACAAGTGCAAGTGCGAGAACCGATGTTTCGCCAGCAAGAGACGTAACCTTAACGACACATCTATTATAATCCGAACCTATCTACACTGTACCGACCTGATTTGCTGGTTCTCCAGCTCCAGAACCTTCTCTCGCTCTATCCGCTGCATCAGCTCCTTGTGCCGCCGCTGCTCAGAGTCCAGCTGCTCAGCGGCCCGCATCTCGGCCTCCCGCACCTGACGGACATAAACAGCATGAGCAGACATCGAGATCGCGGCGTCCACAGCGCAGGCAGCAGCAGCAGCAGCAGCAGCAGCAGCAGCAGCGGCAACACCAGTATCAACGTCATCATGCACCGTCTTCGGCACAACAGTTTCCGTGCGGTATTTGTATGATGTTCGTTTGAGTCCTGAGATCTTTCTGGGCTTTATCTTACCTCTTATCTGAACTCTGTCGGGCCTCTGTCTGACCTCTGTCTGACCTCTATCTCACCTCTGTCTGACCTCTGTCTGACCTCTATCTGACCTCTGTCTGACCTCTGTCTGATCTCTGTCTGATCTATGTCTGACCTCTCAGACATCTGTCTGACATCTACTTGACCTCCGTTTGACCCCTGAGATATCCATTTGACCTTCCAAACCCCTCTGACCTTGGTTTGGCCCATGTCTAGCCCTCGGCCTCTGTCTGTTTCAGCTCACCTGCTCCTCCATCATGATGAGCCGCGCCTGCAGCGTGGCGTTGTCCTGTTTGCTGCGGGTGTAGCGGTCATCATCGTCGTGCTGGTTGTCGGCCAGCAGCGTCACCTGGCGCTCCAAAACCTGCACCTGACAACGACACACGGGTCAATGTCACGTCAGTCACATGAACGGCAGCTGCAGCGCCGGGCAGCTTTACTCTGCGTCGGGAAAGACCAGACTTCTATACAGCACACAGTAAGCGAACATAAGAAACTGAGAGACGAGACAGAATGCAAATACACTTCAATTTACATGTCACTATTTGCTCGAAATAGCGGAATGTACGATTACTCTTAAATCTTAATGCAAGCAAAATAACGTTCCAGTACACGACGTCAAAACTACCTAACCTCTTGCCAACGGGCAAAGGGAAATCATCAACTGGGATCAACGTTATCGCCAATCACGCTCGATGTCAAAGATGTCACCTTTCACCCGTACCTTTCTGTTGGTCTCCAGAAACCACGAGAACAGATCCGTCTCCCCAAACTCCACACCACATATGCTGAACTGGCCTGCCCACCAATCAAACTCCAGCTCGCCGGACGCGTCCGACCTGCCCTCTATCGGCGACCTTGACCCACCGCCACTGCCATCTATCGGCGACTCTGGGAAGCCTCCAGCTGCCGCCGCGCGGCGGCGCTGCTGCGGCGACCGAACAGCGCGCAGGAACTGTCTCAACTGCGCCGTGACCGCCGCGCTCTGCACCGGAACCTCCAACAGTCCGCTGCCCGTGTCCGACAGTTCAAGGTCAGCGAGTGACCTCAGGTCACCGGCAGGGAAGGTGACCAGTTCATCCTCCAGACCACTGTCGGCGGTGTCTCGGCCGTCTGTCAGCTCAGGGCGGGGGCGGCTGGGCGGCAGACACTCGCCGCCCTGCGCCATCGACCGGCCCAGCGGCGTCCAAACAAACCTGTCACGTGTCCTTTGACCCGGCGACGTCCAATCAACCTTGCCACGTGCCCTTTGACTGAGGAAGTCCAGGCAGGCTTGGCTCGATGTCACAGCTGATGGTGTTGTCTCTGGCCGATGTCACACCCCGTTTCGTTGCGAACGACCCCAGTCCGTGGTATCAGAGTCGGGGCGCTATTTTGCGGCGATATCACCTCTGTGCTTCCGTGATAACTTGGTGGCTTCGCTGGCGTTATCGCTTATGGTTGTGTCCTTCCACTCGCCGGTCACGGACAGAGTAGCAGTCTCACTGCAAAATTAATGTCTCTGAATTGCATGACTGTGCTCATCACCATTGTTCACTGTATTCTCCATCCCCGTTTGTATTGGGTCCCATCTTCCGATCTCTAAATGAATGCACGGTTAATATCCTCAAGGTCTTGTGTCATTTGTCGCAACCTGACAACATTCAGTATGAAAAATAGCTAAATGTTGCGACAAATGACAAAACCCATGGAAACATAATCTGAATGTTGTTGGATCGACGAAAATATGTCAGGAGGAGCTCCTATTTCAATCTAGATTGGGTTTCCACCTGCTCCCCTTAGTCCGCGTGACACATGCTCTTTAGACAACAATCAGCGCCCTCGGCGCGGACACAGACAGAGACGGGGCCGGCGGCGGCTGCACCGGGGCCAGTGACGTAACGTCCGGTGTGACCCGGCAGACTGTGACCGTCTGCTCGTTAGTGAGGGGACCGTCTGCTCGTTAGTGAGGGGACGGTCTGCTCGTTAGTGAGGGGACGTCTGCTCGTTAGTGAAGGGGACGGTCTGCTCGTTAGTGGGACGGTCTGCTCGTTAGTGAGGGACGGTCTGCTCGTTAGTGAGGGGACCGTCTGCTCGTTAGTGAGGGGACGGTCTGCTTTCGGTTAAGTGAGGGACGGCTTGCTCGTTAGTGGGGGGAACGGTTGCTTGTTAGTGGAGGGGAGGTTTGCTCGTTAGTGAGGGGACGGTCTGCTCGTTAGTGAGGGGACGGTCTGCTCGTTAGTGAGGGGACCCTCAGACTCGCCGGAAACTAAAGCAGGATGAGGTGGACGTGGGGACATCTGAATGCTGCTTCTGAAGATGTGGGCTCACGTGCAGGTGCCCTGATTAGCCCATACCACACCCGCCATGGCCAAACAGCGAGCGTTGAGTGATGGCCAATGTAACTGAATGGGGTCTGAATTGTAAGCATGTACATTGCGCTGCTATGCTGGGAATATGCTTAATCAAATGGTCAAATAATTTGCCATGCTTCATAAATTGTCTGGCATGATAGGCAGAGTTACGTCCGAAAGAAGCACGCGCCTTTAAATTGTTGTGAAATACGTAGGTCGTTTACATATAGATGTCTTAAAACAACGGAATAATGGCTATGTAGACCGTAGCAAATTATGAACCTCGTACAGCTAATCTATCCGAGATGCACTTGTATCACCACCCTGGTGATTCACACCAGATCACACCAGTCCTGCCAGCTGGCTTTCAACAGGACTGTCCACCAGTATGCACATTGCACACTGCACAGCGGCGGGCAACGACGCCTCTCTCTTCAACGCTCACTGAAATCGACACGCACTGCGACACTCACACCCCCACACCGCGTCACACCCACACACCACGTCTCCACCACGACGCACCCTCTGACGTCACAGAGGTCACTGAGGGGGGCAGAGGACGGCGGTTACCCCGTCACCACGGGCCGAGCCCGGCGGCCGACTGCGGCCGGCTGGTTCCGCCGGCCGCCGCCGCACCGCTGTGGCGCCACCGTCGCCTCGCGGGCGGCCAAGCTGCCGTCATGCATCACAGATCTATGGCGCGGCTACGTGAGTTGTCATGGCGACAAAAACGGAACTGAGGACGCATGATCGCCATAATGCGTGAACAAATTCGATGTAGGGATGCTTGCTTTGGCAATACTCTCATTCGGGGTCGGCTGTATCTTAAGTCTACACTAGAGTAGGTAGATAAGTATGAAGTTAATTTCACATTTCGATTTCGCTCAACCCATTGTCAATGCTCTCCTTTGTTGATAGTACGTTCCTGCAGTTGGAATTGACATTTTTGCAATTATTTGAGGGAAATCATCGTCATAAAATATGCACAGCTTTCATTGTGACCAGTGACCACATGACTACCTATAGGTAGTAGGTACCTACCTGCGCAATATGCACGGTGCGTCCTTCTGCAAGTGTTGTACCTACGCCAATTAATCACAAGAGCGAAAAAGCGGTAACATTTACCATACTTCACTGATTGAGTTAATCGCATGTTTGAGCTTCGCTGATTCTAGGCCAACAGCCTTACAGTAAAAAACAGGAAACCAATTGCGTGACCGTTATGCCATTTCACTGGTTTAAATTTGCTGCCGTAACCGAACAAGCACATAGATTTCATAGAAATTCGGCACTTGGATTATGACTTCACCGTGTTTCGCGATGCGCGCCGTGACCAAATCGCCATTACGTCACACAGTGCATGTTTACGCTCTACGTTTATCTTTAGAATCCACCGTTGTCGTTTATCGCCTGTACCGTACTGCCTGTACGGTAAACTGGAAACTCGTAACAGCAGCAGCAGCGCGGCGCAGTGCACGGCTCTGCATTCCGTGGAGCCTGTGCTGTGTGCGGTGGGCGGCACGGCGGACGTAGATAGAGGATGGTTGACTCACCCGCGGCGGAGTCGCCCCCCCCCCCCCAGTCTGTACGCAGTGGTGACGGCTGGGGGCCGCTGGACGCTTTGTTAGGTGGTGCAAAGTTGAAGCGAGCTAGAGGAAGTGGTCTGTCGGACCTCAAAATGGAGAACCGGTGCCGGTGTGTATACGTTAGAAGTGCAGGAAATCCTAAATATTTGGACACAGCCTAGTCACGGCCGGGGAATGAGCTGCAACAAGTCATAGCTTTAGCTACGGCGCTGCAATGCTGGTCATATGGTGCTGGCCTGGCCAGTCACAGCTTCAGTCAACCCCCCCCCCTCCCCCTTACCGGTCACGCCAGTACGTCGCATACGTGACTAATTAAGGTCCCAGCGCTGGGACGCTGGGACCAGAATTTTGCAACTCTATTGCACGTGGACTTAGGGGACGGTGCGGACTGCGGAGGGCCTGGAGTTGAGTGCAAATCTGAGATCATGGCCTGAGGCTTCACCATGTATACGCATTGGTCTGTCAGGGTGACCACTGACCAGTGACCACTGGCCAAAGGCTACGAGTCGAGAAATGCGCTCCCGTCGCTGATGAAGATCGCCTTTCTTCTCGTAGAAGCTACTTGCTAGGTCGTGTGCTGATCTTGTCGATTGCTTGACGACAGTTATTGTACCCTCACTTTGGTCACCAGCTGGGTTTGAACTTCAAACCAGGTTCAAAGTTTCCAAGTGTCGGACACATCAGCACCTTCCGCCATCGCCTCGGCAGCCCCAAATCAAAACTGCTCACTCTCGTATAGTTGCCATCCAATCACCAGGTGTCGGTCGGCCAACGCGTCAAATTTCACTTACCTCCCGACGTATACTTTCTCCGGTTTATATAGGTACGGGAGAAGTTTCGACGAGGTGCTTAGGCTCACCTTATGGTTGAGATCGTTGACGTCGTCCTCCAGCGATAGGTCTCGTGCTCAGGCTCACCTTATGGTTGAGATCGTTGACGTCGTCCTCCAGCGATAGGTCTCGTGCTCAGGCTCACCTTATGGTTGAGATCGTTGACGTCGTCCTCCAGCGATAGGTCTCGTGCTCAGGCTCACCTTATGGTTGAGATCGTTGACGTCGTCCTCGAGCGATAGATCCGAGTACATGTCGTCGCCATCACAGTTGGAGCTACGTCCTGACGAATTAAAGCTGGGCGTTCGGTACACCGGGCTGCAACAGATAGGTACCCGTGATGAGTTATATGCGCATCATTTGTCAAATTCTGTGTGCACTGTGCAGTTTGTGAAGAAGAAAAATGTGTGGTTATTTATGGAGATCGATTTAGAGGTTGAAATGGAGATGGATACGTGCTACGAGAGACCCATGCGTACTATTTGTGATATTGTGCTCTTTAAACATGAATCAGCCCCGGAAAGAACGGGGTGAGGGAAATAGGCGGGAGAATGGGTAGGCTTTAGTACGAAGAACGCTCACCACATGGTGGTGGCGCTAGTTCCGTACCAAACGCTAGATAAGTCCGAGGATCCGAGTGACAAATATATTTGCCGGGAGAAATTGAACGATTGCAGACGATTGCCGACGGGGAATTCACCCGGGACGAAAACAATAACAAGACGTGATCGTGCACGATATATTAACATATGTACTGGCACATGTTCACTTCACATTTCTGTTTAACTAGGCACCTAAACATATTGTATTATTAAATGCAATTTTGAACCATTCTTACATCACTAACAATTCATATACAATGAATGGTTTTAGTATAAAGAATCCAACAAAAGGTAATCCAGATTGTTGCAAGAAAATGGCGGTATTCCCGCAAATTAAAGATTCAAACGAATCGCGATCTTCCGCTGCCTAGGTGACTTTGGTTAGGCTTCGTCACTCACGCTTCAAGTCTTCGGCTATTGTTTAGCTCGGTTCTGAATCAGCCGACGGTACAAACCCGTTTGTTACTGTTCGCGGTACCTTTAAATCGCCGCTTCAGCCGGCACAATACCCAGATAATGTGGAAAACAACTCACATTGTTCCGGCTATCGGCGACATTTTTATGTACGCAAATAAGCGACAGGAACGGTTTCCGTGGTGAATCAGTTCTTACTCAACCCGAGAACCCGAAAACATTGCGTGTCACACAGTATCGGTCCTTTTGATGATCGCAATTGATTGAATCGGTCCTTTGATGATCGCAACAAATCCCGATCCAAATCAATCATCCTCAGCTGGTAGACGGAAGACCCATTGATACCGATTACCATTTTTTAGCTCACCAGCTCTAGATCCACCAACTGTGCTCTCAGAAGAAGAAAAAAGGTGAAAAACCCTGGTGAAGGAAACTACTCCCTAAACAAGCTCCAGTACTGCTGCGTTTCGGTACATCCTGCATAAAGGCACATATTTCCTTCCCAGCGCAAACAACAATGGAATTCCGCAATGACTCCACGCGCCAAAAAATAGTCACGGCAGGTACGAATATTACCCGCAAACAGGTGGCGAATGGCTAACCGGATTTGTGGCGTACAGGTGCATCCAAACAGTAGAAAGAATACGCCGACGCTAATTTGACGACGGTAGCTTTTGTCGGAATCGGCTCTGATTTCAGCGGTGCTGTGATGCGTTTAGAAGGATAACCATCGGTCTAGTACGCTTTACAAACTCCATGGGAATATTGCAGGCATTACAACGTTGAAAATATCAAGAAAATGCCGTCTGAAATCTGTAAATTCTGCCACAATTATTACTTGAAACAATGATATATCCGTGCGTCACGTTTGATACGAACGTCAATATTTATGGCAGACTGTGGATGTACTTAGTACAGTACAGTACAGGTTACTCCAGTGTATAACAGAATGACTATGGCAATCACAACAACTCCCACTTACCTGCCGTACCCGTTGGTGGTGCCGGCCCGCTTGTTTGACCTGCAACACAGAAAAACGGACGCGTCAGGCCTGAAATCAGGGCAACGCCAGCAACACACCCGAACTCAACAGCCGTTCAACTGTTAACTGTAACAAGCCGCGCAAGACCCAGATCGGACCTGCATCAGAGGACGGGTATTATTGGGGCGGGCAATTAACAGAGTTCTTGGCATAAGACCAGGCTGCATAACTGAGTACGAGCAAGGTGCGACGGGGGTCGCGGGGTCACATCGATAGGTCACAGGTCAGGTCGCAATTCTGGACAGGGTGGTACAGAGGTCACATGATCACATTGGCAGAGTTTAATATGCATAACTGCGCGCAGCATCAACCATTTCAGGCGTTGCGGTCAGCTTCCAGCGAATGCAAATTAAAATACATCGATAAAAACGGCCAGTCTGTCGTTATGCATATAACGGTGCTCAAACCACCCGTGCGAGGCTGTATTATGCATACCGCTAGCCTAACAATGAACCCTCGGCTGCCTGGCATAGCTGCAAGTCTGTCTGTTTGAGCAACAGCGCAGTGGTGCATCTTTTTCCGAATGAAACGATGCACCACTGCAACTGCAGAACGCATTACACGCAACGTAGCGTGGAGATGTAAAAAGTCCGAAACTTTGTCCGTCCGACAATGAAGTCGTACCGTCGAAACATGCGGCGAAAGGTAGGAAACTTCACTCTGTCCGGAAGGTACTGCAAGGCACTAGATTATAAATCGATTTTCTGGGTAGGGTATCAGCCAAACCTGCATCGTAACTGCGCCGCCTGCCCAAGTTCCAGTGATTTTCAGTGGCTGGTTGATTGGTTAAGCAGTTCTGCAAATGCAGTGCAGGCAAGGGCATAGCGTGCGTTGCAGCATTTGACGGTGCATTGATAATTCGACGCAAATCCTTACGCTTACATGTTCAATACCGATATAATACTGGAATAGCATACCGAATGCCGTATCCTAGAATAGGTAGCCACTTAATAATGAATACCCGAGCACAGAACAAGGCTCAAATGAAAAATCAAGAGCGGTAAACTGGAATGCTAATTAGCATTTCCAATCCACTTGGTTTCATCAGCGTATTCGTGTTATCACTAGAGACTTCCAATCAAGTAATATGCAAGATAGACTATTCGCAATCCCGAGTTCAAACGAATGGTTTTTACAGGCATTTAATCTCTTGCAGCGCAGACTCGTATATAATTGCTGTAGCTGAAAAAAAAATGGGGTTTTTTTTACTTCAGCCCTAACTGGTTTAATATTCTTGCGTGCAAAACCCTCATTCAATACACGTGCTCGCTCGCCCTTCAAGGAACATTTTAAAAGAACTGATACTGTGATTATTTTATCTGCATTTATTGTCAGTTGTGTCTGGAAAATACTCAAGCATGAGGTAGGTAAATATGGAGTCTGATAAGCATAAGCGATCCGCAGGCTAAGGCGATTACGTGATTGTGCAACAAACACAGTCGGTACATATATTGCGAATAAACATATACCAATATTGAACAAAATAATCCCAGCCTCTTCTTCTAACGTCGCTTGAAGACCAGTATCCATGTTGATAAGGTTGCAAACCCCTTATCTAAACATACGACTGCAGTCATTACGACAGCTCCACGCCTGCCAGCCAACCAGCCTGCACCGGTTGGCCGGGGAGCCTTCTGTAAACAGGGTCTGGCACTGGCGCCAGCTACGACCCGGCCCTCCTGACTGTGAGTCACCTCTCACTGCGAGTCACGAGTCGCCACCACTGAACTCTATAATAAGTCACCAGTCACCCAACAGGACAGGACACAGGTCGGACCGGGCGGCGGCGGCGGCGGCGGCGGCGGAGAAGTGCCATCTTTACAGTCTGATGAGCCGGTCGAACCCGGTGGCACGTCAGGGTGCCGGCCGGGTAGGGTCGGGTGAGGCAGGGCAGGGGCGGCACGACAGGGTAGGGTCAGGGTCAGGGTTGGGTCGTGCGAGGCGAGGTAGAGATACCCTCTTTACAGTCTGATGAGTCGGCCGAGCCTGGTGGCATGACTGAGTAGGGGCGGCAGGGACAGGTTAAGTGGGAGGGAGGTTGAGGTGCGGCCCTCCGTACCAGGCACTAACCGTCCACCTACTGAGTTGACAAGGAGCCAAGCCCACCCAGGGGTGCAGTCGTTGAGTCACATGCAGGAACACTGACGCAACGCCGCCGCTTATCGGAGGCCATTTCTAGAAAATCTGTGCTTTACAAGCCTGCACATTATAAATTACAAAATATCAATATATAACAGTTGTGGCGTATTTATATCAGAAGACCTAAAATATACCAAGAAAATAATATGAATTCGGACGGTTCCTTTTCGGATGTTTCGGCCATTCTAGGAAGGTATCTATTTCTGCCCACATGTTATACTCAACTCTTCTGGTGCGATAAGCCATGTTAACAAAGTGGGCAGTAGCCATACATTGTGCGGTATCAGACTATCACGAACCAGCAGAACTGGACAGATTTATATTGTTGGGTGAAACCAAACCTAGCCCTGGCTCTATATGAACATGGTTTACCCCGGCATTCATGAACCGATCGACGAGGTGACGGGACTGGGTTAGCGGTGCTCACCGCACGGCTGACATTCGACAGGTCAGCCCACCCCTCTCCGGAACACAACGGTCACCGCTGTCCCCAGTGTT
The DNA here is from genome assembly GCA_014673585.1 of Semibalanus balanoides. Lineage (NCBI taxonomy): Eukaryota > Metazoa > Arthropoda > Thecostraca > Balanomorpha > Balanidae > Semibalanus > Semibalanus balanoides. The sequence continues at coordinate 66,409 of VOPJ01009176.1, forward strand.
GCTTAAATCGGTACAAGCATTTTCGGTAAATTCCGAATTTGTTCGGAGGACGATTTGGTTTTCGGACGGACATAAGCATATTTTGTGACATTTTCGGACATCCACACGCACGCGCCTTGCTTACTATTGATTTTCTTGATGAAGCATGCCTATTGTTTATTTGCTGTATATAAATGATTATATGATGATGGCTTTCGGGTATTCTAACTGTAGCAATCAATTGACACAAATGCCTACATTATGTATATATTGGGAATGATGCACTGGATGTTTTGCATTCCATATAAAATACGTTTTTTCTGCTTCCGGACAAATTTCGAACGAACAATTATTTTCGGATAGCTTCGGACGGACAGCTGACCATGGTCTTGGACATCGGTCGGACATTGGACAAATATTGTATGCAACTGGCACCACTAGCTGCCCCACCGAGGCAAACCGGCTGCACCAGTCAGGTAATCAGCCGACCGGGCGAGGTAAAACGCGACTCTGAAAAATCCGTCAGAGCTGTGGAATCCGGAAAACCATTGTGACTGGACGCGCGAGAAAAATCGCAAACCGCAAACGCGTGCCCGACTCGTTCTCGACCTGGAGGAATCTCGACTCGTTTGATTGTCGAGGTGAGCCCTCAACGCCCACAGCTCGTGCTTGGCGTGAGCAAACGCTGAGAGAAGTGGCGGTAGAAGTGGAGAGAAGAGAGGCAGTTGAGTAAGTGTGTGAGTCTCGTGCCATTGTGTGCCACCATCGTCCACGCCGGGGAACGCCTAATTCGAGATGAAAGTGCCGGACAAAAACCGCCTGACGTTCTCTCAGGGCCGCTGTGTCTATTGTTTGAGCTGGACAAGTCATGCACAGGGCGCTTTTACCTTCAGAACTGTCGACAACTTGGCGGCGACTGCAGGAGGCAAACAAGCGGTAACTTTCCATCCAAAAGTACAATGCTAAGAAGCTGTCGATACCTACCTAGTTGAACGCCGATACCCAGCGATTGCGAAACGCCTTTGATGAGTTATTATCGTTCAAAGATATATCTGATAAAACAAACAAATGTCCATCAAAACGCATTATATAATGACAGATCCGTCTTGATCTAACTGTTGTAGCACATTAAGTCTGGTCCCGGCGCTGTACAAATTAACAATAAAAACCGAGCACTTAATCATGCTGTGTTCATCGAAGAGATCGGTCAAACCTTTAGCCAGTCCGAACTGAATTTAAATACTCCCGACGCGATTTATCTTCCATAAGCTTACTCTAAATATAAAAGCTTCAACTCGGCCTTAGCTCCACCTCAATGCAGCTCGTTAAGAAATTCAGTTCAGTCGCCAGCGCAGCGCCAGCGCAGCGCAGCGAGCGCAGCCAGCGCAGCTGGCAGCCCCAGCCCAGCCCAGTCCCAGTCCCAGTCCCAGCCCCAGCCCAGCCCCAGCCCCAGCCCCAGCCCCACCCCAGCCCCAGCCCCGCCAGCCCCAGCCCCAGCCCAGCCCCAGCCCCAGCCCCAGCCCCAGCCCCAGCCCCAGCCCCAGCCCCAGCCCCAGCCCCAGCCTCAGTTCAGCCTTCAGTACCCGCTACCAATTCAAGGCTGCAGCGCCGAGGTCCCTGTTCTCACGACACCCGTACAAACAAACGGCACCGCTGGCAGGCCCGGCACACGACAGTGCGACTGGTGAGCCCGGCGCCGGCACAGGACGGTACCACTGGTGATCCCGGCACAGGACGGTACCACTGGTGATCCCGGCACAGGACGGTACCACTGGTGATCCCGGCACACGACAGTCCCGCAGACTGTCGGGTATTGTGTACACAGTGAAATGCGGTGACATGCAGTGACTACAGTGACTGCAGTGACTGCAGTGACTGCGGCGCTGGGCCCGGCCGGCTGCCGAGGTTAGACGTGACGTCATTCAGAGGGGGGGGGGGTAGAAGAGGGGTAATGAGGTTACGAACGGTTGCCTGAGGGGACTCTGAGGAACCACTTCTGTCCACGGTGATGGGAATGTTATGGCAGGCGAATTCGATTGTGGAGACAAATGTTAAATTCAGCAACAGCACCTATCTGTTATAAGGCAGTTTGTGTGAGCGTTTATTGCACCTATTATAAGTTAATTACAATTTGCATATACATCCTTCCCTTCGTCCGGTATACCTAGGTATACGTGGTCGTGCAATACAGGTGACTTTATGTATGTTTAGTACACATAAAACAATCAAAAATTTCCAAACCGGATAAGAACAATGTCAAACTAACCAGTGAAGTTGTCATGGAAGGTCAAAATTCGTGTACACACTGGACAGGGCCTTGCAGGGTTAAGTACCGCCCCCCCCCCCCACACCAACTGCAAAGTTGATAAAGACGCACTAAACAAAGACGAGAATAAATACCAGCACTGCAGAGGAAAATATAGCGCAGCAGCCCTGCTGACAAGGCTTAGATGCGGGAAAACAGACCGGATATTACAGCGAATGAACGACATGAACTGAATGTTACCATTCGCAGAAACAACGACCAATGCGGGGTTGGAGATTTTGCATGTCAGACTTTACTGATGCTGATGTCAGCACTGCCAGGCGCACCTATAGTTATCCAACGTGCCAACGCCCCGGTCCAGATCATGCTAGCTGCATAAATCAGCAACGCTGTCGCCATAAAGCAGTCAGCCAACGAACTCTGGCATGACATTGTCAGCCCTGTCATGACATTGTCAGCTCCCGATTGACAAACGGAAAACGAAAGCCGCCTCTGTGAATGTGGTCAGGACATATCAAGGTTGTTTCCATTCCGGCGCCGGTCACATGGGAAACGAGTGCCACGTAAGTGGATCATGGGACTTTGGTGGTTCAGTCTCACTGCGACCGAACAAAACCGAGCGTTCCCTAGACATTTGGTCCCAATTGATGTGTTCGGAGAACACGTATTCACCGAGTCGCAACACAGTCGTAGGAGTTAAGCTTATACAAAATATGACATTAAATCATTCCAACCCGAAGCAGTCACATTTCAACATAGACATCAAACGTTTCAGACAGCTGCAGCATTAATGTTTGGAGGCATCATGCATTCCAAAACAGTGATATTGACATTGATCGGCAGTGGAAAAACCCAGCTGAGAAATTCACGATACGCCCACGAGTCAAAATTAGCCTCGGTGTGGGCGCCAATATTAGCCTCGGTGAGCTCGTCTGGTAACCGCCGTGACGTCACGCGTGTTGGCACACCGAATCTGGCAACAAGCGCGACGGGGTTACACCCCGGCGGGACTTATCTGTCTAATAAGCCACGCCAAACGGAACGACACACCCAACATAGACGAGGATATAGCTGCCGACACCTGATGACTTGGAGTCTCGAAACAAAGCAGACACCTCATAGAACACCGTATTTTCTCTCCGCTAAAACCCAACACTCCCTGCTCCAACAAAAGCACTGCCCCGTCCGGACCACATTCTTCGCTGGCGGCGTCACCCACGGCATGAATACACCGTGCCAGACCGCGGCCCGAGGGGTCACGAGAGGTCAGAGATCAGGGGCGCTGGGTCGATACTTTGAACAGCGTGAGCCGGACCAAACCGCCGCCGGGCCGGTCAGGCCCATCTGGTAACCCGATCTGGTAACTCGCGGGCTGCCCGCAGGCTATCCGTCAGGCAGCCTGTTACCTGGCCCGCTGGAAAAACCACAGAAGGGTTAATTATGGAGGAGAGTAATCCCAGTAGGCCAGACCGCAGACGGTATGATTACGAAGGCAGGTAACTCCAGTACCTCCGTCTGCGTGACTAGCTTCAAGCGCTGCATTTTTACTGACAGCAGGGCTGACTGCTGCAGGGGAGTAACTCCAGTACCTCCGTCTGCGTGACTAGCTTCAAGCGCTGCATGATTGCTGCCAGCATGGGGCTGTATGCCGCAGGAAAGTAGGTAACCCCATTATCGTCCGTCTGCGTGGCTCGCTTCAGGCGCTGTAATTACTGGCCGCAGGGATGACTGTCAGAGGGGAGTAACCCCAGTACCGGCCGTCTGTGCGGGGCTGGTTCTAGACACTCCGATTCGTCGCACCAGGACTGGCTACCGGCCGCGAGTCATGTTCCTGGTTTGACCCTCCCCTTCGTCCTCGGTCTACGCCGTCACCGTTTGCGTCCTACCGTGACCGATATTAACCAATGACCACTGACCGAAATCTGACACCTATTGACCGTTAACTTGTGCAGACTGGAGATCACCGAATTCGGTCCGCGTCGGCGCATTGATCGGCGTCAGCTTACATCAATGGTCAAGTTACAGTAAGGCCACTTTGTTTGTCACCTTGTTTAGCTTATGCGCAGTGCCTATGGCATTAAATCCTTCTAACCTGAAGGACCTTTACATTTTCAGTTCAGACTTCAGACAGTTACAATTACATTGAAAGGTAGCAAGCCACTTTTAATTAACACAGGCGAAGAACGTACCAGAATAGATGACCGTAGCTTCCAACACCAAGACAGTGAACCTACCGGACCTCGGCAGCGAAATCGTCAACCGATAACCACCCTGACACCAATCAATAATCATCACATCAAAAATAATCCTCGTATCAAACCGATAGTCACGGTCAGCGTTCTGGGCCTGAACCCCTGTGTCCTGTGCCTCCTGAAGCGGCCATACAACCCGCGTGGTACAGTTAGCCAGGGTGAACGGTCGCCTCCACTCCAATACACCTAGTCCACAGCCCAGAGCGGAGACACAAACCCCAATCATCCTCGCCAGCCGGCTCCAGTTTCACCAGCACCAGGTCACTCACCACGGAGAGACCCTGAAACAATCACCGGCCACACGACCGGCGACACACGAAAAAATGCCGCCAGCAGCTCCAGACTGAGGTAAAAAATGCCGTCCGTGCGCCGAGACCCAGACGCACCAGCGGGCGAGCGAGCGTTCCTCAGACGCCGGGCTGAGCGGACGGCCAGCGTGGCCCGGGGCGATGTGGCGAGACGCCTGCGGTGGAGTCTGATTGACTCAGCAGCGGGTGAAGTCTGATTGAGTCGACTGCGGAGTAGGGTGGAGAGGTGCCCTTGGCGGGGGCCGCGGAGGCAATGGAGACGCTCATAGTCACGCCCTCCGCCACGCCCTCCGCCACGGGACGCTGGGTAAAGGCGTTACTGATGTGTAGGGTAGTGGTTATTACCAACTGGGCGAGACTGACACGGTTCACGAACACGAGAGAATTCACAGCCATTCTTAACTTAGTAAGCTTCATACATATTTGGGTGTAATGCAAGTTTCAGTAAGCCAAAGTTGAGGCGCATTGACAAATGAGGTTGTCAAAACAACAAACTGCTGTCATCATGGACTACTTACGAGATCGAGGTACCCGAAATGTCAATTGTCTCTCTAATCATCTATGTTGAAACACGGTCAACGACATCAACCACCAGAGCATTGTTTAGAAACGTTAACAGCCGAGCAATCATGACATGTCGTTAAATTTGTCCAGCAGAGCACCTGGACTTCAGCGTACACATCATGGTATCGAGCAGCATGAAGCAACACCTCATCTATTTTTCGCCTGTCATCGCCAGGTGCCACCCTCCTGTCGTGCCACCAACACAAGTCATGCTATCCCAGCTCAACGCACGTGCACACAGACATACACACAGCTGTGCTCCCCACCGGTCCCACTCAAACACCGCGGTAAACAGCTCACATTGTCGCACTCTGTCGATTCTGGCAGCCTTGCAGCGCGGCCTCACCGCAGTGTGGCCCCACCGACATGCCACAGACTGTCCCAGGGAGGGGAGGGGAGGGGGCGCAGCTGCTGTGAAGCCTGCAGCACTGTTTGGCGATCATGCAGCGCACCGTAAACATACCGGAGCGGGCCGCCGCAGGAGCGAACAGAACTGAGCTCCCTGCAGAAGGTAGACGTCCTGCGAACAGAAACTGAGCTCACTGAAGAAGGTAGACGTCATGTGAGCATAAACTGAGCTCACTGCAGAAGGCAGACGTCCGGCGAACAGAAACTGAGCTCCCTGCAGAAGGTAGACGGACCGGACCGGAACAGAAACTGAGCTCCCTGCAGAAGGTAGACGGCCGCCTGCAGCCAGGCCTGCATGCCAGAGGCGGTCTCCGGCACTGCTGCTGAGAATGTACGCTGCTGAGAGTGCACGCTGCGCTGAGAATCCAGGTCGTTCTCAGTTCCTGCAGCCATGTTTTACAGCAGCCCAGCTGCAGCTCCTGCAGCTCTCTCGAGTTCAGACGATCCCCAGCGGACAATGCCCAGCACCCCCGGAGGACAATACCCAGGACCGTTAAAACTTTCCGAGACCACATTCCGGTCGCTGACGTGCACGCCGGCAAATCGGTCATATTGGGCCACGATCGTTCTGATCACGCGATCACGCGAGGTCAGATCACGATCAATCCCGACCGGAATTCGGACGCCACAGATAGCAGCTCTCCTGAGCAGGAAAACTGGACTGGAAAGTCGGCCCGATTGTCCCCGCCATACCTCTGTATCAGGGGGAAGGGGGGGGGGTGAATTGGTCACAGTCAGTCGAGCTTGCGACACGACCACTGCCGAACCCGTTACAGTGTGACATTCCGTGTTAGCGAGGTGATTAAAAATGATCACAATGGTGCGGCTAATGCCTGGTTTACCGGCACCAAACACCCGAAAATGGACAACATTGCGGTTACGCTGGTATGTATGTACCACACATACGAAATTAATTGTTACAGCTCGTTCAAGCGTCTAGCTGTCCTCGGTCATTTCTTATACGTCACCTTGGCCCAGCAACTCATAATCGATTGAAAGTACGGTCATTATCACATTCGCAATGTTCATCAGAATCCAGCGATTCACGTTGTGTCATCAATCGTCACAGAGCAATTGCCGTTGCAACACTCCGTCGTACGCAGCTGCAACATCCAGCGGTTACAATAAACTCCCACCGATTCCCAGCCTCCGTTCTGGCCCCCTGTCTGCGTTCTCACCCCCCCCCCCCACGTCATGGGGACTCCTGCACTGGAAGTGAGAGGCCGTATGTCTGGGCTGGTCTCCTCCCGCCTTGATCTATAATGGTAGACATATCACACTTAGGGACACATAAGCCAGTAAAATATAGATATTGCTTTGAAATTCGGTTTGGGCATCGTCTATACCAACATGGGTCTCCAATATATCTTCCTGATACCGGTACCATATAAATATAGGTATCGTTTCGTTGTCGATTTTTGCATATGTTTGCATATTTACATTTGTATTGATTTTGTTTCATTACGAAATCAAAATTTTCAAATATATGCAAAAAAGAACCAAGTTGAACGATGCCGAAACATAATTTCAAAGCGAAAGCAATATTTTTGACTGACATATATCTTCCTAAGTATGATAGGTCTACCAATCTAGGTTCCGCGATTTTAAACACGCCCTCCCGCCACCGCCACCACCAAAGCTCAGACCGCACTGGGTACGAAACAAGTCAGGCGTGGAGATTTTGACCTTCAATAGAGCCACGCCCAAGCCCATCCCATCCCCGTCCCACTATTGTCATGGTCACCATGGTTACGGCGACTGAGGTTATGGTTACCAGATATATGGTTGCCATAGTGGCAGAGGTACTGGGTCGCCTTGGTTACCAAAGAGATCGGAATGGCCTTGGCAAGAGGCCCGTGGGATCGGAAGGCTTAGTGCAAGAGCACGAAGAGGCCTACATAGATCACTTTTCCTTCGTTTCCCAACACAGAATGGATGGCCGAAGCTCGAAGACTCACAGAGTTGTGTTGTAGGCGCAAAAGAGGGAGGCCATATAAATATACCGTCGCGTTGTAAGGCTGCGAAGTTCGACTGTTTTAGCAAGGTTTCACCTTCTACACGCCATCACCAATGGGCCTGGAGTGCGGAACAAGGACGAACCCAGACCAAATCTGTCACGAGCGCGGCCACTGGCTGTCTGTAGTTCACGGAGGCTGGAGCCCTGTTTAGCGTCAGAAGCCTTCTGCTATCGCCCACAGCTACAGAATGTCACCGGGCATTCCCACGCCAGCGCTGTGGTAGAAAACTCCCCAGGACAATCTTATGTTATTATGACACACCCTTCGATCATAGGTCGAAAGCCAAGGGCAGATGTGTACGAACGTCCCCGAATCTGGTGGTATTGACGTCGATCGACTCTCAATACGATTCTCCACATCCCGCTCGATAGCCTTTATGTTGTCATTGAAACCCAGAGCTCGTTGCTCTTGAGCCGGTTGTTGCTCTCCGGACACCGTCACGGTGTCGTGACCGGTGACGTAACGGGCGTCACACCCAGCCTCCGATCTCATCTGAGGATCTCTCGGCGCCGGCTCCTGCTCAGATAAGGGGTGTAACGGTGCCTCCCAGCAGTGGAGGCGGAGATTCAGGTGCCTCCCAGCGGCGGAGGTGGAGGCGGAGGCAGAGGTCCGCGGAGGCGGAGGTCGAGGTCCTCCCAGCGGTGGAGATGGAGGTCGAGGTCCTCCCAGCGGTGGAGGCGCAGGTCGAGGTCCTCCCAGCGGTGGAGATGGAGGTCGAGGTCCTCCCAGCGGTGGAGGCGGAGGTCGAGGTCCTCCCAGCGGTGGAGGCGGAGGTCGAGGTCCTCCCAGCCGCGGAGGTGGCGGCAGAGGTCCGCCGAGGCGGAGGTCGAGGGCGACGCTGTGTGCCGGACACTCGTGGCGTCGAGCGTCTTGGTGATGCCAACACAGCCGTCTATATATTCAAGTCCTGTAGATCTCCAGACAGCAACAAGTAGACAATTTCATGAAATTCGTGCAGGAGGTGTAGATGCCACATGCTTCAGATAAGTTGAAAGAAATATGTCGTTGTTTGACGTTTTATTGTCGACAGTTAACAAGTCGTCAGTTCGAACTAAAACATAGCCCACCCGGGATCCCTGTACGCAAATCTAGGTCTTCGAGCCTCCACCATTACCAACTGCCACCCACTGGAACCCACGGCCACCGCATACATAGCGTCACGACGATGTCCCCACAGCCCTGACACTGTACCGCTGAACCGTGCGACCATCCGGTCCCCCCTCCCGAGGTCAATGGAGTGTGACACTGGTCTGTCTCTGTCGCTCACCGCGCCCGGCCAGGTCAAGGCCCCGCGGTCAGAGAGAGAAACAAACACTATTGTTCGGAGGAGAGAGACATGCGACGCATGCCAGTCACGCTGCGGTTTGTTGGTCCCTCCAACATGGCCGCCGGGCTCCCCAACATGGCTGCCGGGCTCCCCAACATGGCTGCCGGGCTCCCCAACATGGCCGCCGGGCTCCTCAACATGGCCGCCGGGCTCCCCAACATGGCCGTCGAACTTTCCTGGTCTTTCAAACATGGCGGCCAAGAACGGCGGCAGTAGGAGCCTCGATAACGAGGAACTAGGAGCCAGATCATGATGCCTCGTCTGAATAGGCAGCATAAATACTTGAGATAATGATAAAATAAGTAGATAATTTCAGCGTCGGCAAAGACCTTCTAGACAGCTTACGGAGCTTACGGAGTTGTGAGAGTTATTATGAGAGCCGATTTTGTATTGCGATGCCTGTGTACTAAATTATGATGAGATCTTCACAAGATTAACTCTAATACTACTATAATAGGCAGTTATAAGTTGGGATAATTTTACAGTGATCTAGGCTCAGCGTACTCAACTGGATTCAAGAGCTTTAAATCGAGTTTATGCCTGAGTAACGTTCCAAGGTTCACCAGGTTTATTTCGAGTGAAAAACCTTGTCCTGAATTACCGTTCGAGGGTAAACAACAATGTGCGGTTTCAGTGCGAATGCACATTATTTACTTTATTGTTCGCACAAGGCCCCGTTTAGGGCGTTTACTGAGGGCAAAGTTATATTGATGCAAATCAATCGTTTTATTTTAATCAGCCCTGGCATCCACAGCTCCTACACACGAAAAAGTTGTGACTCTACCACGATCAGGCCCACATGAGCTAGGATCCACCTCGCTGCGGCAGGAGAGAGTGCGAAATGACGGCCGATCGGTGTCAGTTCCCACACGTCCGTCTGTCTGTCTGTTCCTGTGCAGCTGCCGGGCCGGAACCGGGGAACCCACGAACCACCAGCCGTCGCACACTACTCTCTCCCGGTGCTGCCGATAGCAGCAGCCGCGTCCGCGGACTCCCTCGACGGCAGGCTCCGTCCGCCGACAGACCGCAGCCTGACGGGGCCTCCCACAGCGCCGGCGCACCGGGAAAGTCGCACGCGCGCCAGAAAGGCCGCACGTGCGCCATGAAGGCCGCACGCCTGTGAATTCGGCCAAGTGGTGTCGGCGCGCGACACTGGCATAGGGTTGGCCTCGTGTGGTCCGGGTCGACAGGTGTTCGCGCTCGGCGACATCGTAGTTCGTAGGAGGCTCGTGCAACCTGAAGGCTCATTGTTGATGCAAGATGGCCAAGCGCAACGCTTTCTTCTTCAACGATGCAATGTGGGTTTGTCGGTCACCCTTCCTGCTAACACGTTCATAGATAAGTTCCGAGTCAACCCAGTTCAAACCATTTCAAACCAGCTCGCCTTGGTTAGCATTGGGTCTCTTCTTATTATTGAACATTAAGACGTCTTCATTGTTGTTCCTCCTTGTTAACTGTAAATAATATATGAGACCCTTATCTGTAGTTTAATGGCATGTGCAAACTAAAAATAGGAGATACCTACTCGATACTGGAATTCCTGCCAAGGATTTGCAGTACAACAATGAACAAATGTCAGCATGCTGCGTTGCTGGCTACGAGTGGGCTGTTGGCGGGGCCGGCGTAGCCTGTTCATGGTTCGGTTATGCTATGTTCAATTTCATTATGTTGGAGAGGCGCTGTGATTTAAGCATTTGCTTTTGCGCCGATCCGTAATTGTCTGTTGTATTTAATGTATCTTTTTTAAACAAAATAAACTGAACTGAACTGAACTGAACTGAACGAGCATACTTCAAGCTGAGCAAAAATCAAACAAAGAGGAAGCGGACGCAACATTACACCTGACTTCATGGTATGTTCCAACCCGGGAGAGGCATTTGCGGAATCCAGCAGAGGCTCTCAAACACATCCGATCCGTCCAGAGCCTCTCAAACAAACCCTGTTCTCACGAAGCTTTCAGCATCATCCGTTTGCAAGCTCACCAGCCCCGAGTAGCAATTTACTAATCAGGTGAATGCACGCCCGAGTGTGCTCTCGATTCGCAGCGCGGTATAATTGCCTAGCGACCAGTGCAGGCGGCCTGTGGAGCTCACATGGTCCAACAGGCGCACTGAACCACACCGGAAGTGGTTATTAGCCGTGTCCGGCGAACTGACGTGAGAGGAAACTGGTGCCGTCCGGTCCCCCTGCCCCCTCCCCCTAATCTGTTTAGCTCCGCCTGCGCAGTGACTGTGCAGACACTGAGGTCTGGAGAGCAGTCACTCACCGCTGGCTGCAGAAGAAATCAGCAGCAGAAGAAGAGGACGGGTCGTGAAGGGAAGATTTCACTCCGTGTTAAAGTTGCGTGATTCAAAAATGGAGAAGGGTGTGGGTTTGTAGCTTGCACGCGAAAAAGCATGTCGTCACTCGCTCGATTTTATGAAACTAGCTTGGCGGTTACAACATATGCCTCCAGACCAATCCATTCATCCAATTATACGTATCTCACGAGGATCAGCCGACCACAGAAAACGCACCGTCAGCCGTGCTCCCTTTCTACCAGCTCCACTACGAAGCCCCACTTAACAGAACCACAGGAAGCTCCTTTGATCGATACCGCGTACAAAAGGCGGTGCTCTGTCTGTGACGTAAGTGGTGCCGGCGGCAGGGGCGGGTCACGGGTCCGCGAACGAGACCACCGGTTTCCGCTCACTAAATACCCGGCAGTTGTGCGACACCCCCCCCCCCTCCAGCGCCCGGTGACTGGGGTTTCCTGGAGGCCGGTGGTGACTGGTGGTAACAGGGACTTCCCGTTCCCAACGTGCGTGTGCGTCACCGTCTACGCACTACGCACCACGCAGCAATGTTGTACGATCTACTCTGGCTCCTTCCCGATCGCGATCCGTCCGGAGTTCGAGAGTTCCTTCCTGAGTCGCGGTCCGTGGGTTCGTGGTCCGTGTAGAGCGCAGCGGACAGCGTCACGGCTCTCGACACGTGACGGTTCTGATGTCACCGTCACTTCTGATGACGTTCTGATGGCGGTTCTGATGACGTTCTGATGGCGGTTCTGATGTCACTATAATGTCCTGCAGTGGACCGGACCGGCGCTGACCGGCGCAGTGGACCGGCGCCACACCGGCTCCGGAGATTCCAGAAAGGCGTAGGAATGTGTGTACTACACCGCCTCACCGGTAACATAGATACAATCGCGACGGTAACCCGTCTGCCACGACACGCTAACACAATCTCACCAGGATCTCACCCGAATCTTACTAGGATCTCACCAAAATCTTGCGAGAATCTCACCGGTATCCGGACACAATCAGACCAAAATATCACCAGAACCTGACAAAAGTACGTCACCTCACCACAACACCGTTCCTTCATGATTGAACCCAAACAGAGGTCCACAGAGTTCAGCCCGAAGTCAGCAGGTCGGGCCGACTCGGCGTTATGCGCTCGGCTGGCGAGCGGTGAGTGCAGTCGGCAGCCGAGCGCACCGACGCGCCGGCAGGAATTCACTCACGTGTCACGCAGCCCGTCTCTCGACTCGCTCCCTCTCCCTGCATAACTCGACACACTCACCAGCTGTGTCGTGCACGTGATCAGCTGGCTGTGACACAAGTGACGTCAGCACATTTGCGCGCTGTCGACTGGAAAACGCGCTCGGGAGACGGTCGACAGTTTTGGTGAAACAATGCCGAGATAAATACGGGGGGAATGGAATTGATCAATTAATAAGTCTGAAAAGGATCGTTTCGTGGATTAAGATTTTCTTTCATTAATTAATTTCTGATATTTATGAATGTCGATGAATTATGCGAGCTCACTGAGTGCCAAAATTGCATCCATTCTACTCCATAAACTCCTAACGATCAGCGATTTTCGGTCATTCACCTCTAATAAACTAAACCTAACGGAAACCATCATTCCTGCGGCATCCGAGAGACGTTCCAGGCATCAGAGCGATGGCCCAGACCCTGAGTTGCCATGACAACCCAGATGAATCATGAAGCCATGTCTGTCCGAGCACGCCTCTAGCGTGACGTCAGCAGCATCATCACATCCTCCGTCCCTGAATAGTGAATACACCGCCATAACAGCGTCACCACCGCGACATGTGACGTCATCACCGCCCCGCCCGCTCTGACAGACGCCACGCGCAACACGTGCCCCACGTACTACGTGCCGCACGTGTCATACGTGCAGCCTCTGATGAACGTGGCCGGAAGTGAGAAAAATATCACGATTAGTGATAACAACTAGCAGCAACACTGCATGAAACGACACTCCACTGCTGGAAACCTCCTCCAGGCAGCAGGCGCTTCTTAGGGCGGCAGGTGCTTCATCAGCCCAGCCTCTGTACCCACTGGAGAGACGGAGACAGCTGCAGGGGAGACCTGCTGCTCGAGACACCGACAAACGAGGCCCGCCACTCGCAAGACACACTGGTGTGCCAGCGAGGCAGCTGGCCACAGTGAGACAGCGAGACAGTGAGACAGAGAGACAGTGAGACAGAGAGACAGAGAGACAGAGAGACAGAGAGACAGAGAGACAGTGAGACAGCGAGACAGCTGGCCACAGTGAGACAGCTGAGGAAGCGAGACAGCTGAGACAGTGAGACAGCGAGACAGCGAGACAGTGAGACAGCGAGACAGCGAGACAGCGATACAGCGAGACAGCGAGACAGTGAGACAGAGACAGCTGAGACAGCTGAGGAAGTGAGACAGAGCACAGGTGGGCTGAGGTTTCGGCGACAGACTTAGCGGCGGCAGCGGCGGCGGCGGCGGCCATCCCCAGCCCTCGGCGCCAGCTAGCTCGGCAGCTGTTTTTCTCGGGCTGTCCCACATAGCAGGGCTCCAGCCAGCGGCACCGCACTTGGTACTATACAGCGGGGCGCATGAAAAGGCGGACGACACAGCGGGCGCGAGAAAAGGCGACCATAGAAAAAGGCAGCCGATGTTTCGTAATGTGACGATGTAGCAACCGGTTTTAATTCTATTTGTTTCAACTGTGGCTAGCCAAGGGTATATTTAAGTGATTCAGACCATTTGATCTGTACCTACTTGGCCATTAAGACCTCTTTCCATGGCCACTTAGCAAATAATAATGCATTATATAGATACGAGTCAGCAGTGAGCAGCTATTTGAAATAATAATCACCCACAATCACTCTCGGGTGATTGGGCAATCATACCCCAATCACAAACTCTTGCCATAAAACACATGACAATATCACCGGCAGTGAAAGCTCCTTCCTTCCCGGAGATAAAGCATATCACCCCAACATTTCACACTGTCAGCTACCCAGTGACACCGCGGCATATCAACCACGATATCCATCAACATAACAGATCAATCCGATCATTTCACCAAATCCCGGCTGCAAGCGATTGCGTGTTCCTTTTCCTCTCGCCCCTTATCTCCGTAATTATCTCCGTCAAGGCCACCGACGCGGCGGGGCCCGAAACATGCACAGGAAACGAGCGGGTCGGGTCCGGGGCCGGGGGTCCGGGGTCCGGGGTTCGTGGCCGGGTCCGGGGCCGGGGTCCCAGGCCGGGACCTGTGGCCCAGACTCGGCCTGCGCGCGAGCGAGACCGGCGACCGTCGTATTCATCAATCACAGAACCGTTAGCCTCGAACGCAGGGCACGCCGGCAGCAGATCGGTGGCCCGATAGCCTCTACCCAGGCGTGTAGAGCCGACAAAGAACGAGCGAGCGTACCGGAGAGCTCGCTGGGGGCGCATTCATGCGGCGGGATCGACAAACTTACGGTCCTGTGAATCGACAATTTACGGTGCTGTGAATTCACGGTTCAGGAAGCATCGAATAGAAGGTTTTATCGACGACGTCAAAGCACCGTACGTCCCGGGAGTTTGAATAAATATGTTTTCGTTACTCCGAGAACCACGATCCATAAGGTTCATCGATCTTCCTGTATGAAACAGGTCAGAGTCCTGCGGCCGAAGGCGGGGGTCTTCTAGATTGGCATTAACTCTGCACGGGGTTCTTACGTGCAGGACAAACGAGGTCACTGCGTTTTTCAGGATTGACCAGACGAGACTCACAAAGGATCGCACAGCTGACTCCTCGACCGCACGCTCCTCAGCAGAACACCGGAAAGCAATCCCAGCCAAGACACGGGTATGAGACAAATCACTGTCGCTTTTCCCTCTGTCCAAAATGTTACCTGAATGCTTACCGGGATTATCGCGTCACAAAAAGGTCCTTGAGGCGGATTACAGCTTGTTGCGAAATACCTTAAACTGGTTTAGACGCAGGCGGTCGGCTTTGGTTGGAGGATAGGACCTGCTCAGAACCGATTAGGTTTTCTATAAAATACGCATCTGTCCTCCACTCTGAGGTCCCAGTAACGACAAAATTCCTTCTAACGTGATATCTGCCAGGAGCGACAACGGTCCCATAATGTCCCACATGTGCCAACGACCATCCATGTCAACATGAATTAACCATCAGAGCACGAGTCCTGACGTCAGGCGAGGATGTATATAATATGTGCATGTTGAACATGGCTCCGCCACAGCGGGGACAGGGGAAAGTGTCCCCTATTTTTTAGACAGACTTTTAGCATTACGCCTATGGACGTTGCATGGAAATATTTATCTTCAGAATGTCTCTACCTCCCCCAAAAATTGGAAGGTGGTGGAGCTCCTGATGTTGAACACCATCGCTCGCGCAAACTTCTCACACTCGTGACCTCTGCGACCTCGACACCGTGGTCTCCCCTGGCCGGACACTTGACCTCAATAGGCCGGCCGCTGACCCCTGCTGACCCCGGGACTATGACCTCTGCTGACCCCGACTGTGACCTCCGCTGACCCCGGCCCCGATACCACCTCAGCTGGCTGTCAGCACAGGTGTGATGACCAGGCCAAAAGCGGCCGGCTTCCTGACCGCTTATTCATTTGCCAGCGACCACCAGGCGCAAGTTTTACATCCCGTCCAGGCGCGTGTCCAAGGCTGCAACATCAATGACCTCCGTATGACAGATTTATACGTGCATTCAATCCCAGCATCGGCTTCGGTCTTCCGTATAGCCGTAACGCTTCCAAATTGGCAGCCCTTTACAGCTAATGCCCACTGTCCATGCATAATTCCTATCCGGCCGTTGTATTCTGTCTGCTACCTTGGTGCTGGCCGTTGCCGTGCAGGGCGTTCGATAGCGCAGTGCCCAGCGGTCTACATCGATTGATCGAGCGAGTGCCGACCGACCTTGGTGGTCCAGCTCGCCTGCATACCATATACCGGGAACGCGAGACCCACCAACACACACACACGGGACCGGGAGGGGTGTCCTTCCGCCGCGGTGGGGTGACCTTCGACGAGCGGGACTAGAGGCAGGCACGAGGCACGCTACGCATGTGCGTGGAAGCCGTCACGTGCTAGACGAGGGGACCCGCATGACTGATCACAGCAAGGTGTCCTCCACGTAGGCGCTTGATGGCAGACAAGCTTGGAGTTGGGAGCTAGGGACATTCCGAAAGGTAAAGCGCTCAGTTTGATTTAAATGCTGTGCTAGTGTCGGGTAAGTAAACAGGTAAGCAAACGTCACGTTTTAGCCGTTTCGCTGACTCCGAGTTCGCGGTAAATCAGGGCATGACATGGTCAATTATTACATGGTCACCGGTAGACTTTTCACGAGAAACTAGAGTGATTTTAGGTTTTAACTCGGGTCTCCGGTTAGGATTTTGCATTCAAAATTGAGAATCATGTAGGTACTAACCGTTTCAGAAAGAAAACTGGACGAAGCCGTAAGAGTGTGACAAAAGGTCATTGTGTTGAACATTTTAAAGAGCTCGTCAGCACATCACGATATAGGTACGTGAGGCTCTACATGATTATTAAGTTTCATGAATTTCCCGTCGCATGAAATTGTAATAACCACGACGTAGGCACAAAACATTCTGACTTTAAGGCTTAAACAATGATTTTTGTCTTAGGGAAATGTCTTTAGGATACAAAATCATATGTTTTGCGTAATATTACAAAAGTCACGAAATTTAGCTGGTAACCGTCCAAATAAACACAACATTTTGCCCCGTTTTAACACCCACCGGATCACTGACCACAAGACATTTACCAATATCAATGATATATCCGTGATACTCGGAAAGCCCGCCTGATTTTCCTTCGCTGCTCCAAATTGTCACTGCAGCGAGCTGTGAGCTGGGGTTGGTGGACAGTGACACACGCGACACAGCCCAGCGGAGAGTTGTCCCGCATTCACCGACCCAATGGTGTGCGAGGCGCGGTGATGACGCAAAACATCGCCACACGATTTGGACGAGACTGGACAAACAGACCCGCCGGCTCAACAGAACCCACTTTCCACTCGAAAGCGTATACACGAATATTTTTTTTTTCTCATAGAAAAACTAAAGAGTCGGGAAAGAATATAGGATAGTAATGGTCGTTATTATTATCATGTCCCCGTTGAGGCACAACTGAATGGATATATTTGCCATCGGAAGTTAACGTATTTATTATTTAGAGCATATAGACATAGGCGTAGGAGCCGGGGGGCAGGAGGGCCAACATTTTCGGATTTTAACATTACGCCAATGGACGTTGCATGGAAAGAATCGACTTAAAATTGCCCCCCCCCCCAACTTCAAATGAGTTCCTACGCCACTGCACAATGCACATAGACCCTGATTTAAGCTTAGCTATCACCAACAGGCACCGATTCTTCAGACAGAAGTCTGCTAAAAACTGCCTCCTGCCATCCATGACCTCCGAGACCTGAGTAAGCCCACACGAGCTGCTCTGGCGACCCGAGACCTGACGAGTAGGCCCACACGAGCTGCTCTGGCGACCCGAGACCTGACGAGTAGGCCCACACGAGCAGCTCTGGCGACCCGAGACCTGACCAGTAGGCCCACACGAGCAGCTCTGGCGACCCGAGACCTGACGAGTAGGCCCACACGAGCTGATCTGGCCATGTGAAGGCGACCTGCAGGCTCCGCACCGCCCCTCACCTTGTCCTGTACATGCTACCGTCAGACGGCGACGCAGTCCTCCATGACCTCCTGTCCCTCCGTCACCGCAGCGGGTCCAGCCCACTCACTCCACACTCCACTCTCTCCACACTCTCCACTCCCCTATCAACTCCCCCACTCCTCTCCTCTGGTGACAATGACGGCGGCGCACAGCCCCGCTGCTCGCCGTCCGAGAGCTCACTACCGCGGCCGCCAGCTCGCCCCTCCCTCAGCCAACTCAGAGCGCCGCTCACTTTCTCCGAGCCAGGGACCGGCCGCCGCCTCAAGACCTGCAGCACTGCCATCTATGCGGTCCACCGCTATACACCGCAAGTCTGAGTGCCTGTGGTCGACAGCGCGGGCAGAGCCGCGTGCTAGTGAACACGACGGCAAGGAAAGGACAGAGATGGTGTGCCACGACGTTGCCATTTCCTTCCAACGCATTTTTGGCGTGCCATTCGCATTCATGGCCGATAAAAAGGCAATGTAAAGACACACCAACCGTTACCAGGAAATGCAGCTGAACGCTGATATGGAGGGTACATGGACAAATGTTTGCAGCGGAGAAAGTTCAAATTGCCGTCACACATCGTGTCGTGGCATTGAAGAGCTCGTGGGCCAGCCCCTAAATGTTGCCCGTCAAGAACGGAAGGCCGCGGGAAAGCAAATTTTCGACAGAGCACGGGATCTGATGTTGCGCAGTAGAGATTATATTCTGTCTCTACGAAACCATGCGCGTGGAGTATAGACTGTCTAGTCACGGCTCACTTACGGACCCACCATATTTTAGCTCCTTCTCGGTGCTGGCTGAGAGGCAGAGCACATAAGCTCTTCGGCTCTCAAGAGTGCACTAACATGCAAGAGGTCGGATACGCAGGGTGGGAGCAACAGGAGCTCAAACCTACCCAAAAATCGGAGCACAAATTTGACAACATTTCCCTGAGTGTCGCCTAAACAAGCACTTTTACACAGAGAAAGGTTTGTTTAATGCAGTTTCACTCTGAGGTGTAGCCAGGGCGTGGCCGGGGAGGCGCCGGTCGCCGCCCCGCCACTGGCTAGAAGACTCTATTCATCCTTGAGAAAATGCAGAGAAGAAAATTCCGATTGAGTTCCTCATGAGAATAATGTACGATAATTTTGGGGAGATCTCTGACTCCCCCGCAGACCAAAAACAAAGAGTCATGAATCCATTCTTGAGATCCGCCTATGCCTACATGTTTCAGCTTAAAACAGAAGCCAGTATAGGTACGTGAACGAAATTGTATTATATACCTAACAATACACAAACCTAAGAACAGACTGACACAGTTCGCGGGAACGGGGAGCAACGTTTGGCGTTTATCAACACTCAACAGGCACTTGAGTTATTCGCTGCACGTTAGTTAAATATTTGATCCCTTATCAGCCCAAATCAGCATTTTTGTCCTCGAAACAACTGAACACCAGTGTTCCTTTCTATTTTTGTGGACATATTACCCAGCGAAGCCCCAGCCTCAAACTCGATCGGTATTTTGCAGTGCATTGTGGGCGATTTTGTGTTGCACGAGCGCACCATATAAGTCCCATGGTGGCCCTGATCACCAGTGGAACGTCATGGCTCCTTCAGCTTCAATAACGGCCAGTTGAATCACTGCGCATGCCAGGAATACGCCCAAAACGGCTAAGCCGGTGTTCTCACCCAGGTTGTATCACTGTCATCTGTGCCTTTAGGTCAGCTTAGGTTAGGTCGTTGAATTAGGTCAGCTGAAAAGTGTATGGCATATGTAGATCGTGATGCCATTTCACATAGTGACATAGCCGAGCCGTTTTTGTGGATTACCTACATTCGCTCTTGCCTGTGGACTGTGGGCTTGTTGAAAGACAGGAGCTACGGACCATGGCTGTACCAAAACAGGTATGTAGTTACTTATCGGGTATTGCACAAGCCCAAGACTGGACTGGCACTGCACACATAAATAACAAACCTGTCTGACACCTATAGCAAACTAAATAGCCTGGATTTCCTTTTTTCCATTTCACTGCCAATACCAGGAAAGTAGACAGCGTCAATGTGTCAAATACATTATATAATTGTCATTTGAAGATTCTGATGTCAGCAATCCAGATTTAGTTATGCCACAGCCACTGCACAATGCAATGCACGTGCGATTTCATCTGAACCCTGCTAAAAAATACTCCGTCGAAGACAGAGAGATCACCACAAGCGGATCTCCTCCAAAGCCGCAAAGCCTCCGAACCAGTTCCACGTTAACCCAGAAACCGAAGCACTCTGGCTCCGCACGGAGACTGTGGCCCGCATGGAGCGACATGACCGGGTCCCAGTCAGCACAGAAGGGCAGAGTCGTGTTCAAGAGAGCTGCTGACGGTGCCTGCTGCGACAAGCCACATCCTCGCTGCACGGGCAGGCCAATCAGCGGGCGAGCTCAGTCACCGACAGCCAGCTGCGGCGAGCAGACACACCGAGCAGTCGTTTAGCTGGGGGAGACCGCCGTGGGCCCCTGAGACGCGTCTGTCGAACGACAAGCGGACTCAGGCCGCCAAAGGCTACCAGGCAGTCCCTATGCTCGAGAGGTCATGGAGCCCGCAGACCGGCACACCGCACAGACGTGGCGGGCAGATCGTTGGGCATAGGGGCTATGGTAGGCTGTGCGAGCATTCGGGCGGCACTATTTTAGGGAGCATGGCGCGATCAAGTTCGTGAGAAGGGCAGCTAGGCGCCTTCGCTAGCCAACCCCGAGAGACATTGCTTGCAGGCAGAATGCCTCACTAGCGAGCCTCACGACCACAGCACGAAGTGGAAATTCGGTGTTCCGTTAGCAGGGAAGCGACCATCCAAGCGAGCGCAATCGCACATATCAGCCCAGGCACCCACTCTGTATCCCTTATACGGACACAGACCGAATGCAGGTGCTCGCCGACCACCGACAGGCAACCGACGTAAGTAAAGCACTTCGACAGCGACAGGCAACCAAACGCCCGAAGGTGTCCGCTAACAGTCACCAGGCTCTACGTCGCTCATCAGGTGTAAATCGCTACATCCAGTCAGACCGGCCCATCAGTGCCTCGCTACAGGTGTCTCGCTACATCCAGTCACCAGCACCCGGCAACAGGTGCCTCGCTATCACACGTGCCCTGAGGATCCTCGCGCTACACGCTCGCACCACGTAGACCGCCAGCAGTGACAGAGAAGGCCTGCGCTACCTTCGCTATCGAGGTGTCCTCGCTACATCCAGTCAGACCGGGCACAGTGCCGTCGCTATCAGGTGCCTCGCTACATCCAGTCAGACCGGCACAGGTGCGTCGCTATCGCTCGCCTCGGCAGCCCAACAATAGCGATCGACCCCGGCACTGCGCAGCGCCAATCCTCGGAAACCATCTTATTCCCACTTGACGCCCCCATGAAGAGCGCCGCACATCAACGAGCGTGGCAACTGCGAGTGTGTACTACCCCAGACGACACAGGCTGCACCCGGCCCTACGCTTCCCCCACCCTCTCAGTTGGGGGGAGACTGGAGGGATCGAAGAGGGGGAGCTGCGACGCCCTATGGATTTTGACACCAATGGAAACTGCTCCCAAGTTAGAAGACGTAGTTAATAGTGCAATTTAAAAGGTGCGTCGTCATAATCGATTGGGTTTGATCTCCAGCCACTTAGCTTATGACAGGTCGGAGCGTTACGTCAATGATCGAACAGGTGATTCTTTGCGATCGATACGACCGTGCAACGGCCCGTCTCACACTATCTGTGATCGTCCATACGTCTGGTTTATGTTTCGAGTTTGATTCGGTCATACTGTACTAGCGGCGTCAGTTTTGGGAATCGATACTCGTTCGAATGATAGGCGGGATCCCGAAACACGCGATGATAGCGGTAGATCGAGGGGCTCTATCATGGTGATACCCCTTGTTGGAGGTGTGTGACAGTTGTTTGTTTGACGGTTGTGCTGCCGGTGATCTAATACAGCAATTGAGTCTTCTTGGCGTACGTGCGGGTTGCATCGATTAGTATTGTGGACCTCGATGACTTGTATAGTGCCGAAGTGGATAGCTTCGACATGATGCGCTGGAGGTCTGGTGCTGTTCTGTCGACACTTGCTTGTATTTTCTACGCAGGCGTCTTAAGGCTCTGACTTCATTATCGTCCGAATGAACTGATTTGGAACTGATCAGTGAACTTGTCAACTAGACTGTGGCTTGAGCTCGTTTTCGCGATCGATTTCCTGTTGCTCGCCCGTCTGACACGTTTAGTTGATTGGGAAATGATCACGTGGTCTTATTTCTTGTTCTTCTCCTGAATACCAGACCAGACCTAGTGCCGTGTGTCTAACGAACGCACATTTGTTATAGGCTTATTTCAGTTGTCCTTCATCGTGATCGGCTGTATTAACGTATAAAGTTTTCGTCGTTCGCTGCTGTTGGGCCATATTTTTAGGTATCCTATTGGGTTCAAGGTGGCGCCAGTTCTGTCTTCCATTTTCGCGGATAAATGTTCGCGACTAGTCTGTAAACATACGAGCGAGTAGTCGTACGAGGATGGTCACGTGCATCCAAACAAAGGCTCACGCTTATGGCGGACCTGGTCGTTAAGCGTGATATTTGGCTTTTTGAGGTTCCGGCGTCGGTCAGTATCGTAATGTGTTCTTTCTGGTCAGTATTAAACGACAATTACACTTATGGTACTTGTTAACCGGGGAATCATTCCTGACGCCTAAGCAACTTGTCTGACAGTACAGAGACGCGCTTCTATATTTCTTTTTATCCAACGTCATCTTAGACTTACAACTTCAGTCTGTACAGCACGGCTTGTTACCCCTAGTAAACCGAGTTTAGACAGCTCGGCTGGGTTCACGGCCATCGCTCGCTGATGTCTTACTGTGGAGTTGGCGGCGCCTGTTAGTGTTTCTCTGGTTCTCAGCCTACGATGTTCGTGTCTTGTTGAGGAATCTTTCGCGGCTGAGACTGGACTTTCTGACTTGTGGTCTCCGCTGGAAATTTACAGCGTGGAT
Source organism: Semibalanus balanoides (assembly GCA_014673585.1). Lineage (NCBI taxonomy): Eukaryota > Metazoa > Arthropoda > Thecostraca > Balanomorpha > Balanidae > Semibalanus > Semibalanus balanoides. The sequence goes on from VOPJ01009176.1 coordinate 89,514, forward strand.
GTGACTCGTCACATGGGGGGAAGTCTGGGTTCTTACGGGATAGTTTGACTTCAGTGGTTGTGTTGGTTGACGCTTTGTTCAACGCTTATTCGGTCTGGAGTGACTGGTCCTTGTGTGGATATGTCTCTCATAACTATCGATTGTTTTTAAAGAGAAGTTACAACACACACTTGCAAGGTCGGTTGTGATTAAACAGGGGAACATCGTCACAATAGATGCCGCGAATATGATAATTTTCTGGGTAGTATCTGCGCAATTTAAGAACAGAGTGCATTCAGGAATGATATGGTTACGACAATTAGCGACGGGGTGATCTTGTTTTGGTTAGTTATGTTGATTTTGCATTATTGTGATTATTTGTTGGATCAGCCACTTTGGCAAAAGCTATGAGAATCTTTTTCTCCTGTTTGGTTATTTTTCGGGGTAGACTTTGCAATTGCCTTTATGCCCGTTCACTTTTGTCATGTGTTCCGTTTGTGTATTGTGCGTTTGCCAGTCAGCGTCAGCGCACACTTCTGTTTATCACTTGTTACATTCAGGCAGTAGCACGAACTGCCTTAGTCTGTGACTACATCATTTATCATCTGATCATTCCTATGTTTGGTGAGGTTCCTGCCAGCGTATTTAAGTTGGTCATAACTCTATGAGCTGTCATTAGGACGTACGAGGTGGTCCAAATTCTCCATAACAACTTTGCACGCTCTCATTCGTTGAGTTAACTTTATTTAGACCTTGGCCGACCGGTGCCATAGTTACGTCAGCGACATTAAAAATGTACAACTGCTTTACAGTACAATTGAAACAGCCAACCTGCAATAGTATTGACGGTCTCATTTTTGGTCATGGACAGGCATCCTTTTCACCCGACCCGTGCTTTATTTCGGCATACCCTCTTCAGCTCCGTTTCTGTCATGCTGCGCCGTCCTTTTCCGGTGCGCCTATCCGTGCTCGTGTGGTGGCTCATTAGGGCTGTTTGCATATCTCGGCACACGAATGATCCGCCTTGAACGTGCCCACGATTTTGACTGAGACGATATACCCAGCAATCGTATCTCGCTCTAATCAACCTAAGCATGGTATTCGGTGGGGTATCTGTATAGAATGGCAATATTTTATGGATGGGGATGGTATGTGTAAAGAAGAGATACTCGTGGTGCTGGCAAGCTACCTTTTTCTGGTATCACGGTTGGTTTGGTTCTATGTCGGGCACGGTTTTTTCGTGTCTTTGTGGAGGGCGAGTTCGTGGGGTCGGAGCTACGACATCACAAGTTGGGCTAGATGGTACGGATTTTCATGTGCGTCTACGAGGTAAAAGGTTGGATCGGTAGTTGTGTGCTGTTGCCACTTGTTTTTTTTTGGTGATGATTGGGTTGTTGGTTATTTTTATAGGCAGATAGTGGTGGTGATAGCGATTGCGCAACATAGAGATGTCGTCATTACTGTGCATGCTTTTTCGGTTCTTTGTTTATTCATATTTTTAGGTTGTTTAACGGGTCGTTGTTTGGTGACATACTATTAGTTTTTTTGAAGTGGTTGCTGGGACGGTGAGCGTGTGCTCGTGCTTGGAGTGTATGAGGAATGTGTTAGGGGTCTTATTGATCATTTTGAGCTGCAAGTTGTCTGTAATATTGGGAACCAAATGTGATCTTGTACAGCTCTTGATGTTCTGATTCAAGGTTTTCGAGCGGCTCTTATTCGCCTAAATTTCATGGGGACTTTGTGGTGATTCGTGTAGTCAAAGTTAGGCAAGTCCTGTGCACTGAATGAAGTTTTTGTATTGGTGGAGTACACAGGTGTTGTCTGTCTTTTGCACTTGTCTGTTATGGCGCAAATCACGGCGGAGTACTATTTGCGGCATAGACAGTGCATGGAGTCTCCGTACACAGATTGTTACATGACTATGAAAAGGGATTTTCGATAGCTTGCCTGCTTTCTGTGGTACTAAATATTCTACTTGATGATATGAACTAATCTAGGCAGCCATAAACTATAGGAGTCGAACTGGGTCGGCTCGTTTTGTTTGGTATACTACTTTTCAGTTCTGGAATTGCACTTCGTTTTATTTTGTCTGCAGTTAAGCGTTCACGTTGGACATTTTTAATATTCTCGCGGATATGTAACGATTTGTCACCACACTGGTGCTTATTCGCCTCTGGTGACTTCTCTCAGAGCTGTGTTCGTTGTACCTCTAGTGTTTAGCCGAGTCCCGATGTTTTGAGAGATTCCCATGGTTGGTTACTTGTCACTTCCACTTTTTTCTTGTTGTGCGTGAGTCATTGCTGTGCTAGCACTTACCTCCATATTTAGTTCCTCTGTGACGCCGTTTTCCCACCGTGTGTCTGGTTCCGAGTCTTCTGTATGTGTATTTTTCGCTAGCTTGGGCGGTCTACCGTCCGAGGTCCAGTCTCAGCCGGGTTTCGCAGTTTCCAGAACGAGGTATTACTTTTCGTTTTGGCTGAGATTCTCAGTTCCTAATCTGGCTGTCTCGCCTCCCCATATGTGAATGAATAACGACCTTTCGATGTGATCGGTTGACTTCTTCCGGCGGCTGGGTTAACGACTTTTTTATGTGTTTCTGGGTTCGCATTGTGTGTTGTGGTAGTATGTTGTTTGTTTCTAGGATTTTGACAGTTGTGTAAAATAGCGTTTTATTAGGTTACTCCGGTTTCTCTGTTTGCCGCAAGTTTGTGATGGCTTGTAGTAATGGTATTTTTGCTGCTTGGTTCATGTTATCGCTGATTTCTGGTTATTGTATTGTGTTTTCTGACCAGAAAACACGATACGATACTGACCGACCGTGAACCACAAAACAATATCACGCTACACCAGTGTAGCGTGAGCCTTTTTTGTGATTGACGTGCGTCACTATCGCTCTATTACAGCTAGTGCGAATATTTTCCGCATGGACAGACAGTAACTGGCGCCACCTTGCACCATGATACCTAATATGCCACGCGAACGCGAAACTTTACGTTAAGTCGCCGATCGAACGCACTGAAAAGTGTACAAGTTGCGTTCGTTGACCGGCTGGTCTGTCTGTGTTTCAGGGACAGTGCCAGTGATTTTCCCTCCTCGTTCAGACGCAACGGATCCATGAGACAGTAAGTCCCGTCTAGTTCAGTTCACTTCAAGTTCAACTCAGTTCATTTCGGACGATATGAATCCGTTACTGCTAGTCGGGTGACAGCACAAGACTCATCTTAGTTCACTTCACTTCAGTTCGGGTCACATATATCGGCAACGCCGTAGCAGAAGCCAATTGCTGTTTGTACGGCAGAACTCCAACATTGTACACACCTCCAACAGAGAGCGTTCACTCCTGTTGGCCCCTGTCTACCCGCTTTCATCGCGTCGTTTCGGGAATCCCGCTATCATCGAACGAGTATCGATCCCACAACTGCGCCGCTAGTACAGTATGACGTCACTCGCATACCCAGCGTATGACGTCACTGATAGTGTGACGGGCCGTTGACGTGTATCGATCGCGTACACCTGTCGATATGAGTAACGCTGATGTCATGCTGGTGGCGATCAAATCGATTAGACGACGCACCTTTTAAATTGCTATTATACGCTTGTAATGGGGAGCAGTTTATGGTGTAAAATCACTAGGGGTCGCAGCTCCCTCTTCGATCCCTCCAGTCTCCCCCCAACTGAGAGGGTGGGGGAAGGGGCCCACCTGTGCTTATATCACAGTGCCACGCTCGTCGAGTGGGGATATTCATGAGGGGCGTCAAGTGGGAATAATTTACGAGGGCTGCGCAGTGCCGGTCGATCAGGCTATGTTGGGCTGCCGAGGCGAGCGATAGCGACGCACCTGTGCCGGTCTGACTGGATGTAGCGAGGCACCTGAACTGGATGTAGCGAGGCACCTGATAGCGAGGCACCTGTGCCGGTCTGACTGGATGTAGCGAGACACCTGATAGCGAGGCACCTGTGCCGGTCTGACTGGATGTAGCGATACACCTGATAGCGACGCACCTGTTACTGTTAGCGAGACACCTGTCGGGCGTTTGGTTGCCTGTCGCTGTCGAAGGCTTTACTACGGTTCGGTTGCCTGTCGCTGGTCGGCGAGGCACCTGCATCGGTCTGTGTCGCTAAAGATAGGTGTCTGGGCTAATCTGGAGCTCGCTGATGTGGCTTCCTGCTAACGAAGCACCATTGATCGGCTGTCTGGCTCGCTAGTGAGGCATTGCTGAAGCAATGTCTCTCGGGGTTGCTAGCGAGGCGCCTATGCCTACCTGGGACCTGATCGCACTGTCAAAAGCGCAAGCGCAAGCTCCATAGCCCTATGCAACGATCTGCCCACGTCGGGCTTGCGTCGGGCATAAACGTTGCATAGGGACTATGGAGCTTGCGCTTGCGCTTTTGACAGAGCGATCAGGGCCCAGGGCTCCCAGCAAGACTCGTGTGCCTGTGGCAGCTGCTGTCGGTGACTGAGCTCGCCGCTGATTGGCTGCCGGGTGTTGTCGCAGCAGCACCGTCAGCAGCTCTCTGAACACGACTCTGCCTCTGTGCTGACTGGGACGGTCAGCAGGCGGAGCAGGTTCGATTTCTGAGAACGTGGAACTGGTTCGGAGGCTTTGCGGCTTTGGAGGAGATCCGCTTGTGGTGATCTCTC
>VOPJ01009177.1:0-54916 GCA_014673585.1 Semibalanus balanoides
ACCCACCCTCCTGCAGCTGCCTTGTCGCCTCATCGCTGGGCTAACGTCCCGGCCTGACGCTGACACCCACCCGTCCACCTCCCGCCCGCAGTGATCCAGTTCGGCTTCGTGACCATCTTCGTGGCGTCATTTCCCGCTGGCGCCGCTGTTCGCCATCATCAACAACGTGCTGGAGATGCGGCTGGACGCGCGGAAACTGCTCGTCTTCTACCGCCGCCCGGTCGGCCAGCGAGGTCAGGGATATCGGCATCTGGTACAAAATTCTCAACACGGTCGGAAAGCTCGGCCGTGCTCAGTAATGTGAGTGTTGGGGTGGGGAGAGCAGAGTAGGCTTTGAGAGGCCAGAGTGTACTGGAACCTTTGTAGCGTCGTGTATCTGGAGGATGAAGTTTTGCTGTTGATGCTGTTGTTGTTGTAAGACTGCCTACGTCTTAAAGCATACTTTATGTTGGTAACGATTCTCAACATGTAAGTTGTCGTTGGTACATACAGAATACTAACTTTCTGATAGTGCGAATAGCATCATGTAGGTTTCATTTGTACCAATCGGCTCTTTTTCTATCGGTATGAACAAACTATGAAAGCTGCGGTATTCTCCGTTAACGCTCACCACATCGAACTCTCCGTCGTTGTTCTCGCTGCCTACCAGGCGTTCATCATCGGCTTCACGTCCAACTTCATCCCGCGGCTGGTGTACTCGATGCGCGTCAGCGATGATGGCACGCTCAAAGGCTACATGAACCACAGCCTGGCCGTGTTCCGCGTGGCCGACTTCCCAGAGAAGTACCGGCCCGTGGTCGACAACGGCACCAACATCGAGACCTGCAGGTCAGTCTGTCGAGGAGGGCAGGACGGGTCGGGGTCTAGTGGAACTCTGTGCGGGAGAAGCTTAAGGGTAGGGAGTGTTGGCGAGTTGTGGAAAGGCATGTATATGAAGCGTGTGGAATTCAGAGTTTTACTACCGCTTACCTAGTAAAACAGTTATGAATGTATTTGTACTGTATGTTAAATTTAGTTGCAGTTAGGATGGTGTACTTTTGTGTTTTGTGTTTTTGTGCTTTAGGGATCTTGTTGCGTCTGCCTGTTGCATGTATAACTAATTCTATTGCTCACCTTCACCGTATTACTGCTGTGTATGACCATCGAGTTCCTCACAAGTACCCGCGCTCGTATCGCTCCGCCACGTCTGCCAGCTGACGGGAGGTGCTGTCCGCCTACCGGCAGGTACCTGGACTACCGGCTGGGGCCGGACGCGGCCGACCCGTACGCGCCGGACGTCCTCTACTGGCACGTGCTGGCCGCTCCGGCTCATCTTCGTGCTTGTCTTTGAGGTCAGTGGTGCTTGGAACTGAGACGGGGGGGGGCTGAGTGCTGATGGAGACTGATGGGAGACCTAACCGGGCAGTGCGGGTAAATACGCTGTCCCAGGTTCTTCCACGAGGAGAATATTGAGTTCTAACACGGGTGAAGCTCGGACCAACATCTGGAGCCTCAGCTGAGCCTGGGAAGGACGTAATCCACCAGTGAAAACTGCGCCGTGGCTGACCTGACCAGGGACCGCATACCGGGCTGTCCTGATCCAGCATGTCCCAGCCATCACGGACAGGGAGGAGGCCAACGCTCATGTGACAGACGTGTACACAGCCGCGGTGTCTCCGCATCGCCTCCGACAAGACAGCCGACCGACCGATCAAGCTGGACGCACACGCTGCGGTGGTCACCTGCTACTTCACAGTGGTCCCTGTCTTGCTGGCGGTATGCCGACTCGCCGACGGCCGCGCCTTGTGACCGTGATCCCCCCCCCGGCAGAACGCCCCCAGTGTTTGTGTGATGTGTCTGACGCGGCAGAACGCCTCCAGTGTCTGTGTGACCTGACTGACGCTCGGTATCTCCCCGCAGAACGTGGTGTACGTGGTGATGCAGCTCATCTGCTGGATCACACCGGACGTGCCGCGGAAGCTGAAGGAGCGGATACAGCAGGAGAACTACCTTGTCCAGGTATGTATGACCCAGGGCGGCCCAGACACTTCTCTAGCTGCAGTGAAGTTATGATAGGGGCGTGAAGTAGGGTGGTCCACTGGCCGATTATCCGGCTCCTGATTACGTCGTGCTGTCAGTGCTGCAGTAATTGTGTCCAAGTCAGACTGGAAATGCTGTTCTAAAAACGGACTACCGAGACTCGAGCAACAGTGCTTACAGTAACTTTATCGGTAAATGATTGCCATTCCCTGAAAACCAGAGACATGGTTAAGAACATAGTCATTTAAATGTATTTCGCTAGCCACTGGGCGGCGTTTGGCGGTGGCTTACGACTCCCCTACCATTGCCCGCCTCTAGCATGTTCAATCAAGCTTGGTGAGGACGTTATTGTACTGTCTTGATAGGTGCGTGCGGTAGGCATTCGATGTGCTATTTGGGCTCTTATGTGAAACAGTTTCGTTTATTGGCGCTTTGGCTGCGCTACTCCTTTACAAACGGGTTTATTTATCGGTGCCAAACGCTGCAATGCCAAAATCTCATTTATTTACGCTGTAACCGATAGTTAGTCGCCCTGGCTCATCAAATGCTTTTATTACGCTGCTTTTATAGCATCAATGTCCATAAGATATTTTATGTCGCTGAATTAACTATTGCTGCTCCAGTAAATGTCTGTTCATCTGCATTCTGTGGTGTTTAATTTCTATGCAATTTCAGATATTGCAAAAGGAACTCATGAAGTCATTTCACGAGTATGCTCTTAGTGCAAAGTGCTTGAAATCAAGTACTATTGTCCCTCATATGCATCGTCGCTTCAAAATTCCGAGTTCCATTTGTTTGCGGTCAACACAGCGTCCTCTGTTGACCATGTTAGCCAGCTCTTCTCTGACGCCGTCATGTGCCTTCCTACCTGTCCTGCAGGAGATGATTGTTGAGATGGAGCTGTACCGGTCTCGTGGGGAGGACCCGAGCAACCTCGGCTGTACGCTGCTTCAGAGACTCATCGGCGACTCGGAGGTAGGTCAACCCCACAGACCAACCAGGACGTGTCTTGGACGGCGCTGTTACAGTTGTTTGGCGAACGGGGTAGCGCTACGGTGCGTGACTTTGCTGGCTTGCAAAGCTGTACATTTCGTTGTAAGTTATGGCACCCAATTTTTATCTTGGGTTATTAGACATCGAAAGGCATTCTTGTTTTACTGTATCGGGGTATCGGTGCCCTTTACCGTTGCCAGTGACGGTGCTCTAAGTCAAAATGAATATTCCGTCGCAATGTCTGATGAGTCTTGTTTTGTTTCCCGACATATCTAAATCATAGCTGAACGTTTGATGTCCGGTGTTTTCCTCAAAGCGCTACCGGGAGGTCCGTGAGTGTAGAGTGGAACGGCGTGACTAACACCCGCTGGGGGCAGTTCCCTCCTACCCAGCACAGTGTGCAGTGGCTACATTCTCGCTGTGCTCTGGTTGCGGCAGCTATGCTTTGTGGCGAAGCCGTCTGTCGCATTTTTAAGCTTTGCAGTGTTTTGAAGTGGGGTTTATTCGTAGTACCATTTGTTTAAGATAAAGTTGTAGTTTTTACGCTTCCGTGCACACGCAGTCGCTGTCTCAAGTACTAGCTGATAGTTGTCCCTAGAATGTTTCGTACATTGCATCATCATTTTATCTCCATATTTATCAATCTCTTCATTTCGTTCTCAGTATATTTAAGTCTGGACGGCATAAGCATTAAATGCATACACTAAACACAAACATGTACGGAGGTAACACCGGAGTGAAAATTATAGCAAAACAATATGATTCATGATCACGATTTATTACTTAAAAGTTGGCACTCTCTTTGCCCGTGTTGTCATCTAGCTATCAATGACGTAAAGGACGTGTAAACCGCTTGAGCCTGCTTTTTTAACTATGTGTTTTTCTTCTTGTGTGTGCTTGTGTGTGCAGTTTTGCTTAGTCTGTGTCGCGAAGTGTCGCGCCTGTTCGTCCTTTGCGCAGACTACGCCAGGTTTATGCTTGGGGCTTTTAGCATCTCTTGGGGTTCCACCATTGTTTTTACTTGTTATTGAGCGAGACTATCACGACCAGTCCATCGGTGTGCGAAGCATCCTAGGACGCTCGGATAAATCTGGCGCCGGTATACGTTGGGTTCTCCGGGAAGACGGTGGCATTAGCCCTGAGGACGCTCGGATAATCTGGCGCCGGTATCCCTTGGGCTCCGGGAGGTGGTGCCTATTAGCTCTAGGGCGCCTGGGACCGAGTCTCCCGGAGTCCCTGTGCCACGGGGAGACACTACAATCGACCTCGGTACCACGAGGGACGGTGTCCCTGGTCTCTGGGACATGGGAGACGGCGTCCTCCGGCCCAGAGATGTACTTGATTATCAGGTGTTGAAGGTTTATAACTCATAAGGCCTGCTCTTGCCATATTTATCAATTACATCACATTTATTGGATATTGCACTGTATCACTGACCACGAGTTGTTGAGCACCTTGAGCTGTTTGTTTGTCATTCATCGAACTTATTTTTAAACAGCTTAACATTTTCCGAGTCAATGAGGAGTTGAGGAAGCGAATTCCAATTACTGACACTCCTGCTTGAGAAGAAATGTTGTCGTGGCAGAGGGCCAGTGCTTCTCACCTGGTCATCGTATCGGATGCGGCTTTGTGTCATGTTGTGGTGACTAGGGCAGGCCGAATCATCGAAAGTTCACGTTTAGCTTAGCTATACTGTTTTTCCAATGTAAAATTTAATTCTAAGTCGATTTGTCCTTGGAAATTTTACGATCAAAGCAGATCTTAACTACCAAAATCGCACATTTGTATTTTATTGTTTTTTACTATACATAGAACTATGGCGATAATCATCTGTCAGTTCAGTCTATTGAAGCTATGGTGTGAGCATAATTAAGTCAAAATATTGACCAGTTTATCAGTGCTGTTGTGGGTGAGTGCGTTCTATTTTGGTTTTTCGGGTTCGCTCACTTCGCTGATCAGGATTTGCTATATTGGAAATTGTCACATAACGATAAGCAACTACTAGACAGGAGGAGTTACCAATTAACCCTCTGTAGGACATACAATCACAGTTAAAATTCCGTAGACGGTTTTGACCTAGTTATGTACCTTCGTTGGGCTAGAAGAAGACTGAATTTACCTTGTGCTGGAATGGCATCGCCAATGGGCGTGCGAATGGCCCAAGCACAGCTTGCTTAGGCGGTTCGCAGCCCCGGGTGAGGCTTTTTTTTTTTTTATGGGGGAGGGGGAGTGGGTTGGGGCGAGTACATAACTTGCGACAAGGGGGGACACCAATTTCCTCGCGCTCTCGCGCCCGCCTCGTCGGTGGTGGGGCCCTACGCTGATTTGCAAGGGTATTTTTACACCTGAGTCTGTTTTCTCAATATTTTAGGGCCCCTTATGAGACCTGCGAGGGTCCATTATCGCTTTCAAAGACCCTTTGGCCTTCAGAGGCCCAATCTGACTTCACGACGGCCATTCTCGCTTTGAAAGGGCCGACTTTGACCTTCAGAGGGCCCACTAACCGCTCCCAGATGGCTCACGTCTGACGTCAGAGGGTTCCGCTTCATAGGGCTATCCCAGAAGGCTCTTCACTCTTGTCCTCCAAGAAACCCTATCCTGACTTACTAAAGAGGGTTTCACAAATCATGAGCCTTTTTCGCGCAGAAACACCCTCGCTCTGAGGAGCGGCTGAGCTCACTTTGTTAGTTGGTGTATTTTAGTTAACGCATCTACTGGTATGAAAGCTCTACCCGTCTGCACGAACCATCCGTGTAAAAGGAGTGGCGGTCGGTGGAAGACGACTGAGAAACCGGTCTGTGTGATGGGTGTTCGCGATCAGACGCGATTATAAATGCTGGCTAAGCAAGAGCAGGATATGCTAACTCGTAGTTGGATTATATCTGGTATGATGTATCTTTAATTCGCGTTAGAAATAAACAGATAGGTTGTCGTTACATCAGTGGTTTATTTGTCTTGCAAGGGGAATTTACGGCTGTTCGTGGCTTCGATTGCTGTACTTGCGTAATTATAAACTGATGAAAACTGACCTCCCGGTTGGCCCACTGTGGCTTCCAGATGGCCACTCGACTTTAGAGGGATACCATTTGACCTGCGCGGGCTAAAGAGGGTCGCATTCTCGGCTTAAGAAAGCCCCTTTGAGCTTTCAGAAGGCATTTGGCTTTCAATAGCATTTTTCTTCAGAGGGCACTTTTGGTCTTCAAGGACCTTTGGTCTTGAAGACCCTCTCCGACCTTCAGACGGCATCTGGAGGTTTGGTGGAACGCTCTGGATACCATTGCCCCCCCTTTTGACCTACATGCGGCCCACTTGTGGTGCTCCAGAGGGCCCACTTTGGCTCGAGAGGACTCGCTTTGGCCTCCAGTGGCCAATCTGGCATCCAGTTGGGCATCCTCTGGCTTCAGTAGACCCTCTCTGACTTCTAGAGGGCCCATTCTGACCTTGAGCCCAATCTGACCTACAGTCACTTAGGGGAGGGCCAAATGATATGTTGGCCCCCGCTCATAAGCCTTTGGGAGGCATGACTGAATGCTCCCCCTGCGACCACCACTGATGGCGCAAGGATCCTACACCATACATGGTAGCGGTAGTGGGACAGCTCGGGCATGATGAGGATGAGGATCGCGAGGGAGGACATCAAGTGCTTCGCCGACAATCCCTACGTTCCTCCCAAACGCTGCAGTCACTCGTAATCCACCGAGAGTTGTGTGAAGCTGGCCACCGAAAAGACAGCAAAGGTGTACAGGCAGGAGGTTAGGGACGGGTACATCCGGGCACAAATTTAGCGCAGGGAGGTAATGCCAGCCTTCTCTAGCAAGAAGGACATGCAGGCAACTTTCTAGTCGGTAAGCTGTGATAATGTGATGTGATGTCCTACAGAGGGTCAATGGCAACTCTCCGCAAAGTGGTTAGTGCTATGTGAAAATTATGACAAATCGCTGCTTCGTGAACCCGAAACAATGAGAATCATTCTCCACAACAACTCAACTCCATATAGATAGATTGGTTTAAGCAAACCACCCTGCTTCCAAAGGACCGATGCATGATTTCGCCATAGTCCTGTATAGTAAAAAGACAGCAAATACAAATGTGCGATTTTGTTAGTGAAGATCTTTCTTTAATCTAAAAAACGTAATTTGACATCGACTCAGAATTAATTTTACATAAGAAAAACAGTATAGCTAAATTCAAAACCTAAATTTTACATTTTTCATGTTATTCGGCCTGCCCTAGTGGTGACCCGTATCGCCGCGTGTTTCAGCAACTGAAGCCGTTCGCGCAGCGCTCGATGCTGATGGCAGAGCCGACGCGCAGGCACGTGGAGCCCTCCAACAACTCTGACGGGCAGGCGCAGCCGGACCGCATAGCCGACTACGAGTCCTCCGTGCTGACGTGAGCGCCGCCTGTCGGACGTTGTAGTCATCAGTAGTGCGTTTGCTGGCGCACAGATGTCTCGCATAGTGCGCCACCCTGTGGTAAGCTATGCTGGTGGACTGTGTGGATATGTGCCGGTGTTTTTAATAAGGAACAGTTGATCTTTGAGGTCAGAATCTGAAGTGATATGACGGGATTTTTACGTGCGATTTCGGAGTGCCAGCGGAGCTGAATATGGGAGGTCTTGGTCCTGATCGGCTGGCGTCGCACGAAAAAGTCCCTCGCTTTCCTGAGAGAGGAGAGATTAACCGTGGCAGGTCATTTCGGTACTGTGATGCAAGATCTGAGTTGCTCAGCTGGCGCCGCCAAGGTTGTTTTTTTAGTACTTACAGACTGTGTTAACTGTTAACCGAAATATCAATAGCTAACGAGGTGACTTCCGTGTGTCATTTACTATCATCGTGCAATCAGCTGCAATACGAATGGGCCATACGGGAGACTGTGAAACCGGTGCCACGTCCAGCGAAGCCAGTCTGGATACTTAATCGTCTGTGTCAGTATGTGTCTTTGAGAGAAAGGTGGTTGGGTGATGCTTTTATAACGGTGGCGTGAGTGTGTCGCTTGGTGTGTGCTGCCGCTCTTCTATGCTGACGATAATTTGAGTTCCTTGCGTTAAGCGTACGCACGCGCTCACGCACATTGATGTTATAGATCTGCCATGGCGTCGGAACGTGTATCAGGCAAGAGTTTGTGATACAGGGTGATAACATGTTGAAGGTATTGTCTTACTGAAACACGCCGATTTCGAATACGTGGAAAGCTGGACATGTGGTTCAAAAGTCGCCTTCTTGTCTGGTTCACAACTGCCTTGATCTGACTGGAACCAGCCCACTCTGGTATCGCAACAAAACCAAAGTGCCCCGAGTCTCGCACCCATGACCTTCTGGTGATCCCCCGAAGATCTGACTTTGCTTTAATAGTGCTGCTTTGATGACCGCGCGCCCTGTGGCGCTGTGCGGTCCTCAGCTGTGAGGACACGTGTCGCGTATGGCCGCCGATCGCAGATGAGCAGGGTGAAGTGAGTCCCTCGCGGACCAGCAGTCAGTCGTCTGTGAGCGTGTGACGTGGCGTGTGCCGTGTGTCGCGCGCGTGAGGCGGGCTTCACTCACCGGGGTGAGCGTCCGGCCGGATTGTTAGCGTGCAGAATACAGCGGCGGTTTTTGAGAGCTGTGGTGTGTTTGACTGTTCAGCTGTCCGCTGTCCGCCGTCTAGTCGAGATGAGGCGACTGTTCCTCGTCACCAGTTTCTTCCTCCGCTTCTGAACTAGGACAAGCTGGTTGCCAACCGAAACCGGGCAATGAGGACAGTGACTCGAGATCACTGCACAGTGCACACTTATACACATACGCTCACAGCTGGTGAAGCAACAGTTCTCTGGATGAATGAATCAGTTACCGATTCGATGAAGCAATTCGTGAGACTGATACAAAGTTTCACGAATTGCTCTCTCGAATTAATCCGTTTAATAACGGATTAAGTACCGCTCAAGACTCGCCGTACAACGCTCATAAAACTTAACTGAGAACAGTAGAGAGGGTTCTGGGACGGTGGAGAGGGTACTGGGACGGTGGAGAGGGTACTGGGACGGTGGAGAGGGTACTGGGANAGATGGTACAGAAAGCTGGGGCGGTATCACTTATGGACGGCACTGGGGCGGAGAACGTGGTACTGGGACGGTGAAAATGGGACCGGGACGATGAGACATTTTCGATCGATCCTATGGCGTGCCGCCCTTTAACCAAGAGGTGTCTAAATCCTTTGTGACTCCCCAACAGGTGCGAGAGTCCTGACAGTTTCATTATCACCAACTGGCTAATTAGAGAGAACGCTATGACACAGTTTGTCCGAGCTCAGATTAGTTAAGACCGAGTTCGGCGGCAGTGAGTGGCTGCTGGTGTTTTGTTTTGGTTGCCATCACCAGTCAACGGTCATAGCTCATTGGTCAATGGACCAGTTGTACCTACATTGGACACACACTCGTCTGTTTCCCCATGTCTTGCTTTACCAGGAAGACGCCTTAATCGGCGAAGGACGAGCGAGTCTGTAAAAACCCGATAGCAAGGAAGTTGGTCTGCTGTCATATAAACTCCACATTGCCAGTAGTGTGGTCTCAAACCACACACCGAATTTCCGCGTAATCGGTCAGCATACCGGCGGAAGTGGAAGTGCCATACAGGATTACCCATATTAAAATGGCAACCATCGCGATTCAACTAGTCCGTTTTTCAGTTTTTCAGACAGCATTTTCTGACATTTCTGACGCGGCACGAGCCCCTCACATGAGACGAACACGTCAATAACATAATTGATTGAATGGGGTTATCAGATGGTGAAGACTGCTTGTCAACTGGATGCTGGATTTCAAGGTTACAAGTTACTCAAAAGCGTTACGGTCGGGTCGGGTCGGCCACTTATATGTGATACAAATCCCGCATTCCGTGAGGACTCGCTCGTGCTTCGCGCTCGCTCGTAATAAACAAGTACAAATCACTCGTTTCATGGGACGGGTGGTGTGCAGAGATCCGTTCGATAACAACATTCCACTCATCATGAATCACAACTAAAATGTGTGCTGAGACCGGCGAGATTCTGACCAGAGCAAACAGTGGGACGTGTTACGACTGTACCTAATATCACGGAGACGACGCGTCCGTAAAGTTAGCGACTTATTTAGCGACGGATTCAGAATTGGCCCAAACCTCGGCCGAAGGTCAATAGTCAATACTGGCACGCTGGTTACGAACATGACATTCCTTTTGCTGTTCAAGGTCAAATTCTAGGTCAAAGAGCGGGGTGTCGTATAACGTTCCGAATTTATTGCCGGATCCTTTCCAAGGTGGTCTCAGATAATAGACAGGTATCTAACGTCCGCGACCGTGACCTGATGCTTGACTTTTGAGATTGGAGGTCGAATTCGAGGTCAAACGATGGGGTATTTTACCTCTAAGGTCAAATGTCAAGGTTCATGTCACGAGCATGGACGTTAGATATGTAACCTGTCTATCATCTGAAACCACTTTGGAAAGGATCCAGCAATAAGTTTGAGAAAATATGAGGTACCCAGGCGTTTGACCTCGTATTGGACCTCCAAGGTCAGAAATCATGGTTCAGGTCACAGTCAAGGACGTTAAGTATTAGCCATGTCTATCACCTGAGACCACTTTGGAAAGGATCCGGAAATAAATGCGTGACGTTATGCGTTACCCCATCGTTTGACCTCGAATGAAACCTCGAAGGTCAAGGTTCAGGTCACGGTCACCGACGTTAGATATGGACCCTGTCTATCATCCTAGTCCACTTTTGAAGGGGCCCGGCAAAAATTCGAAGCGTTATGCGGTACCTCGTCGTTTAACCTCGAATTTGACCTCCATGGTCAAAGGTCACGGGTCACGTCACGGCCACGAACGTTAGATATGGATCCTGTCTATAATCTGAGACCACTTTGGAAAGGATCCGGCAATACATTTGGGACGTTGTGTGGTACCTCGTCATTCTACCTCGAATTCAAATGTGACGGTTCTGGCTATGGTCACGGATTCAATATATGGACCCTTTCTATCATCTGATATCATTTTGGAAAGGATTTGGCAAAAAATTGGAACGTTATGCGGTACCCCGTCGTTTGACCTCGATTTTGACCCTCAAGGTCAAAGGTAAAGGTGCAGGTAACGATCACGGACGTTATATATGGACTGTTAATCATCTGAGACCACTTGGGAAAGGATCCGCCAATAAATTCGGGACGTTATGCGGTACCCCGTCGTTTGACCTCGAATTTGACCCTCAAAGTCAAAGATCAAGGTTCAGGTAACGATCACGGACGTTAGATTTGGACCGTGTTGATCATCTGAGACAACTTTATAAATAATCCGGAAGTAAACTATGCACGTTATGCTGTAGGAGAGAGTGCCCATATTGCGCCCCCTTAAGCAAAAACACGTCGTGTGCTTAGCATATACGTCGTATTAATATAAATGAGGCTTCAGTACGCGATCCGGACATTTTTCTAGCAAAATAAACTCATCACTTAACAATCGGATCACTTGTATGGTAGCTGTAGGATTTTTCGCAGACCCCTGCAAAAGGCGCATATAGGCACAGAGAGCCCTAATTGCACCATGACCGGGCGCATTTAGGTGATCTACTTTTCCAATGCTATTTAACATTGTTATTGACTTTGCAATATACGAAAATAAAACCGTTCGGTTTCACATTGTGTGTGTAAGTTGTGTTTGGAACGAAGTTTCACCGTACCTATATTTATGTGGGAAAGGGTTGTTTTAAGTCTCACAAGGCCAAATACCATGAGGTTATTACCACCGGGTCAAATACCACGGGTGCCTTAAATGCGCCATGGGCGCAAAGTGTTTATAGTGCACTGGGCGCAATATAATGGGCCGAATTCGGAATTCCTGCAATCGGGAAACAGCAAATATGCGGACATGTTTAGTTTTGAATGTGGGCCTATTTGCTCAAAGTATACAAAATGCATTGATATCCTCATTCAAGCCACTTCAAGACTTCTTTCACTCACAATAAAACATAACAGGAGTAAACCATGCATGGTTCCAGATAAAGAAAACAACAACATTTTCGTAAAATGACTTCCTTACAGCGACAACTGACCTTTGCTTGGCGACAGCAGACCGGAATATATTGAGTTAGTGATGGGGATTAATAATATGCACTAAAAAATCATATAGGGCTGACATTTTTCGAGATATTGATATCAGTGGCGGCGGAACGTTTCTGGGCAAGGGATTTTACTCCTTTTACTCCTCCGATTTTACTCCTCAAATTTCAATCCTCAGCCCAAATGTGAAATGTTGCTGACCGGGGGACGGGGGGTGGAGTCGGGTCATCAGCAACGGTCGCATTTTATCTAGTGTAAATTGGTGTTTGCTCAACCTCCACGACTTTCTGGTGACATGGCCCCGTGCCCCCTCTTGGTAAGATATCTGGTCGCGCGGCTGTATGCGCTTAATGCGCTTATATGAATATATAGTATATACATATAACCTACAAAATATGACGTATGCACAAAGCACTCTCAAAAGAACAATACATCTTCCACATAATCAAAATGGATATTGTAAGTCCTATAGGACTTCAAGGTCAGGTAACTAACAGCAAAATATAGGTTTACAAAAGTCACCAACATAATTTTATAGGTTATTCACACGTATAACTTCATTGATGCACGCATTTTTCACAAACTTACTTACAAGTCGGTCAATGTACAAAAATTCCAAATTTAAAATTGAATCACCCAATAATAAAAAAGGCGGTTTCTAGATAAGTTTTGTCTCAAAATCACAACAGTGACATTTATTGGGTTCTGTATCTGATGATCCACTAAAAGCAAAACGAACTCAAAAATTATGACATGACTTTCTTTTTACTTGAATGTCATATGTCAGTCAAAAATTAAGATATTGCTTTGTTATTCGGTTTGAAAGGTATCTTCCATATTTGTTTCTCTAATGTGTATATATTCCGTGTTTTATATCTCCACAAAATATGCCAATTTTCACACAAAAAAACTTTTGTCATCTTGGGGATCAAAACACCATGCTTTCCTAGTTCTGAGAAAACCATTTTAACTTCAATGTAATTTCATTTTTTTCAATTTTTCCAAATTCACTTTTCTATGGGTTTTTAAACATATTTATATTTGTCGTCTTACTTCACACATTGCATGACATGACGTCAATAAAACGTTATCATCTCCCAAAGTACATCAATTTACTGCAAATTCTAACGGTCAATATCTATCATAATTTTCAAGACTTGATAAAAGCGGGGCGCAGATTCAGGTGCGATACCAGGAGGAACGCTGGGGAAATGCAGCCCCCCCCACAATGAAAATTGTGCCCCTGCCCGAAGGCGCAATATGGGCGCCGCAGACTGCCCCAACCCAGAGGAGACCCAAACCAATGGGAGGCGCCTCCCTAAACCCATGAGGACCCCCTAAACCATGTAGTCCCCTCCGATGCCGATGTAGTGTACCCGACCCCAAAAAGTATCCACGATAAATATTATTAACCCTAACATGATTTTGTCGATGAAAAATTGCAAATACAAAAACGCAAAAAAAAGATAATAACATGCTTTTTCAAAAATGCTATCTTGGATTTGGCGTAATTTTGGTCTTTAACCTAAAAATAAACAAACATACATGGCGCCTCTCGGTGCCAAAAATGCCCCCACGAAGCCCGACAACAACCTCCAACTGAAAATCCTGTATCCGCCACTGCGCGGGTTTAATCCGCACCCCGCTGGGTATCAGCCGAACACCTTACTATAGAGAGGCAGATTTTGGCCCTCATCGTTATCTTCCGAAGAAATAAACGCACAGCGACCGCAAGGCGCGCAATCGGATCTTAAAGTGGACGCATCCAAAGCGTATGTGACATTGGTCAAAATATAGGTCACTTGTGAGGTCACAGTCAGGTAAAAGGATCCAGGAGGGGCACTGGAAATGGCAGCACTGGGCAACTGGAATGACAAAAATATACATTTTTGAGTTTTTGAGTCCATCTTTCTACAAAGCCTTATTTTGTGCTAAAAATCCACAAAGTGCTTTTCAATGGTATAATCATCTCACACTTCAGGCTTAATGAATTTGTAAGCAAAGGTCAATGATCAGGTCAAAAAAGGTCACTATTTGCGAAAGATTTAGCGAAAAGTCGTGTGCAAGCATGTTTCATGGGTTATTTACCACGTAATAATTCGGAGCAGGCCAGCTATTTCACACCTGAACCGGGAATAAAGTCAAGGTCAGGTCACATCAAGTCATCATTTGAAATTGTTTATTCTAAAGTACAAAGGCATCTTCTTGAAAAAAGTTTTGTCTAAAAAATACGCGGTTGTATTCAATATTTGTATTGATACAGGGAAATAAGGATATTTTAAAAATGGGCCCCCCCATAAGTGGGAAAGACTGGCATTTCTATGTTCAGCCCTAGAGGTGCAGCCAGGGGCCAGAGGGGGTAGTGCCCCCCCCACACATCGGGCCGACTTTCAACACTAAAAGAATATCGGCGACGTCCCTGTTTTGGCGAATTCCTTAGGGCCTGCAAAATAAGTGTTTAATCCGGGAATGATTCTTTTTGCGCCATTTGTTTCGGGGGGACCTTTGCAGCAGGGGGCCTCTGGAGATGGCCGTGCCCCTTGTGTCGAAGTTGACTGTCGCCCCTGTGCAGCCTATATCATGTTACGCACTTTTCATCAAAACTTAATTTTATTTTACTTTTTCTGGTTTGTCGTTTCTGCTATGTTTAATCGATCTGTTTCAAATTGGTTTACAAGTTCTTTAAACTCTTGATTCTCTATGTAACATAGGTAGTTCCATTTATTTGTTAATAACTCTTCGTGAGAGAACAAAAGTAATCTCCTCATGTCGATGACGCAGTTTGTACTTACCCTACTGCTTGAGATAGTCCGTTATATGTATATCTGGTCACTACAGGCAAAAAACTTAGCTTCTAAAAATGACATCATGAGTTACTTATAGTAAGGAAGCCACAAGTCAGTTAAGAGTAAAAATATTGCTTCAAATTCTGTTTGGATGTCGTCCATACGTTATTCTCTCAAATATGTAGATTTAAAGATACTTTTTTAATAGATATACATTGATGATGTGACAAACTTATTTAAGACACAGTTTTTGGAATTTTAATGGTTAAAAATAAAAAATATGCAAATCCGAGACAATAATTTAGAAGACTATGTGATTTCTTTCTTTTGGTGTTTCGTTTGCAATTGGCTTAAAAACTCGATTTTCTACTATTTCTCAAACATTTATCGTTTTTCCACGAGCATTATCACCTTCGTAAATATTTACGGCATTTTATAAATGTGTTCCCAATAATTGATAATCAGACCTAAATCATAATACCGTTACCATACCAGATTTAAGGGGGCACTTTGATGTGTGCCCCTTGCAGATTCAAGGAGGCACGGTGCCCCCATTCTGTCGCCTTTGAGACTATGTGATTTTCTTTCTTTTGGTGTTTTTCGTTTGTAATTGGCTTAAAAACTTGATTTTCTACGATTTCTCATTTATCGTTTTTCCACGAGCATTATCAACTTCGTAAATTTTACCATTTTATAAATTATGTTCCCATAATTTGAATTATCAGAGCCTAAATTAAAAACCTTAACCATACCAGATTTGAGGGGGCACTTTTATGTGTGCCCCTTGCGATTCAAGGAGGGCACGGTGCAACCGGTTGCCCCCCCCCGCCGTTTCGCCGCTATGATAATCTGGTTACAACAGACAAAAAATTAACTTCTAAAAATGACTATGAGTTACTTATAGTTAGGAAGCATAAGTAAGTCAAGAGTAAGATACTGTTTGAAAATTGTTTGGGATGTCGTCCATAACTTTTATTTTTTTCAAAATTTGAATATAAAGATACTTTTTTAATTGCAATAAATATTTTAATTGAAATGTTGTTGAAAACTGTTTAAAACACATGTTTTTTTGACATTTTAATGGGTTAAAAAAAACGCAAATCCGAGCAAGCCAATTAGAAGACGATGTGATTTTCCTTTTTGTGTTTTTTGTTTGCAATTGGCTTAAAAAACTTGATTTTCTACGAATTTTTCTAACATTTTCGTTTTTTTCCACCAGCATATCACCTGTCGTACATATTTACGGCATTATATAAATGTGTTCCCTAATTTGGTAATCAGACCTAAATCATATACCTTAAATACCAGATTTAAGGGGGGCACTTTGATATGTGTGCCCCCTTGCCGATTCAGGGGGGGGGGGTGCCCCGGTGCCCCCCCCCGTCTATGATTGACATGGGCGGATTTAGGAAACCTGGCGCAGTTTGGGCACTCTCCCCTTCCCCGTCATTTGACCTCGAATGTGACCTCCAAGGACAAAGGTCATGGTTCAGGTTACGGTAACGGACGTTAGATATGAACCCTGGATATCATCTGAGATAACGTTGAAAGGGATCTGACAATAAATTTGGGACGTTATATGCGATACCTACCCCGTTCTTTTACCTTGAATTTGACCTTGAAGATGACATTGAACAGTAAATTGAAGGCAATATTCGTGATCAGCGTGTCAGTATGGATAAATTGAGTACTGAGCCGAAGTCTGGGCTATTTCTGAATCCGTCGCTGACTAAGTCGCTAACTTCACGGACGTGAAGATGACTGGAAATGAACGAGGGTCGAGGAAAAAAACATAGAAGTGGACACGTTTTGTCTACCGCTATCAGCATCACGCGTAAATAAGAATGTATACAATGGGAAAAAGCAAAAACCAAAAGCCTTATGCTCCAGCTGAATCGCTTACCGATTTCTCTAATGCATTCGCGCAGTGCCAGTGCTACCGTCCATGTTTAGTATACAAGGGACGTACCAGGGTAACTAGACAGGACGGACCATCAGTGAGGGGTGATGAGCCATGAGGCCAGGGTGTCTCCTGTCGAGTGTCTCCAGACTATGGCGACACGCCAGCGAGCAGCGTCATCATCATCATCACCTCGCTACCCCCCCCCCCCTGAGACGCCAGTGACGTCAGAGACCGGCCATCGTCGACCAGCGCCAGCCGCCACGGATCGTCCCACCAACCGACAGTCCGGGACGGACTCCTGACAGGAGATGTAATTTCCGGGTCTGTTTATTCCTCTTTTGTCCGCAGACTGGGATTATATGACATAGACGGGACAGGACGTGGACAGGACGTGGACGTAGCGTGGACGGGACAGGTTTTCCATCTCGCCGAAAAGGTTGCTTGCTGTCGCAGGAGAGCACAGTTTTGTTTATTTTATCAGCTGTCGTTTGTCTGGACTCTGGAAGGAGATATCACAGTTGTTAGCGTTGTTGTGACGTGCATGATGTTGGAAAATACCAAACATGCAGAGTAAGAAAATATACAATATAATTAACGTCTCAAAACACATAGATGCAGTCCGTCTATTATGTATTTTCCCTTTTTAGTTTCTAAAACTCATTACGAGCGAGCAAGGGCGGATCCAGCCGGCCCGTGGGGGGGGGGGGGGGCAAACCGTTGAGCAAACCTCACCTACCCCCCAATTTCGAATTTCTACCCGGATTCGGGCCACTTGATTGTTGCAGCCTCAGGGTTTCTAAGGATTATTTGTTTTTTGCAATTTTGTTTAGCTTTTCGACTTTTTGGGATATCGCAAAATTTCAGGCTTGCAGTTTTTGTTGTTCCGACATTGCCTTACACTGAGTAAAACCATGTCAATTGTCAGCTGTACCCAGGGGCGTCGCCGATATTTTTAAGTGGGAGATCGGCTTAAAGGACGAAAAAATCACCTTCATTTTTATACCGTACTTTTATT
The DNA here is from genome assembly GCA_014673585.1 of Semibalanus balanoides. NCBI lineage: Eukaryota > Metazoa > Arthropoda > Thecostraca > Balanomorpha > Balanidae > Semibalanus > Semibalanus balanoides. The sequence continues at coordinate 17,784 of VOPJ01009177.1, forward strand.
CAATCCTTTGCAGTATTTGTATGTGGATTTTCATGTTATAGCAGGTAGGTACTACATAGCACCGCAAAGCGGCGCGAAATTTTAACGTCTTTGCCTGATAAAACTCAAGAAAATAGGCGGTGGGCCTTATTAAAGAATGAGAAGCTAAACATGCTATAATTCAATTCACCGTTACAACGAAAGGAGTTAGCGAAGGAACCCGAAAAAATAAAAAAGCCCAGGATTGGGGGCTTTTTCCCCCTGTTTTTTATGACGATGGCCACTGATGTGACGCCGCGAAGCGGCGTGAAAATGTCAATTTTAGGTCGTGAAATTGTTTTTTACATACTGGAGCCAGACCGTGAGCGGAGCCAAGCCTCGAGTGTACTTTAGTACTTTTGGTTGCACATCTCGGTATAATGGAAAATATTTAAATAATGTTAGTTTTTCATATACAAAATCTTTGGATATAGTAAATCACGACGACCGAATAATAACTGTTTACATATGCATCGAACTATAACTAACAACTGGTAACAGTGCAAATGGTTTGAAAACAGCAAGAGGCAGAACACTTTTCCGCACATACAAGGGCGGATCCAGGGGGGGGGGCAAAGGGGCCATGCCCCCCCCCAAAACCACCCAAAATCGGCGCAAATTTGACACATGTTTCCTAGTTTGTCGTAAAACTAAGCAACTTTTACTAGAGAGTTTTGTTTTAAATCAAGTTTATGATGCATAACAAGCCGAAATCCGCAATGTTTTCAGAATTATGCGATAATTTTTGGGATTGGCCCCCCCCAAACTGTCAAATCCACTCCCTCTACCGGATCCGCCCACCCTAGAGCCGCACATAAATGGCACCTGCGGATCTGGAGGAGCCGGGGAGAGATGGCTCGAGGGAGATGGTCCTGGCCTGGTCCCACTGTTAGCTCTTCAGTCCAGCAAGCTGGGCACCATTGGAGCAGCTTCGGGTGCCAATATCCGCGTCTTTGCGTTTGCGTCGCCTTTTTTCGCAACTCAGCAGACTAGCTAAACATGAAACCCGCTTGAAAGTTAATATTTTTAAAGGGAGTGGGCCCTGGTGCCAGCAATTACCGCCAGGAAGAGCCTCTGCAAAAAATTAATGTAATTAATGTTCCCATTCTACAAATTTATATAAGCGATTGGGAAACTTGTGTCAGTCATGCCGCGAAGCATATATAAATTTTCCGCTTTTGGCTGCGGATAGCTGGATTTTGGCTGCTGCAAAAGCAATTTTTACGATAAATTGTTAATTTTTCTCCCCTGTTTGGGGGGGGGGGTCAAAACATAGTTTGGCCCCCCTTGAACGGTCTTGGGGGCATGGCCCCGTTGGCCCCCTGGATCCGCCTTTGTGGGCACCCATGACAAACTATGACCTTGACCTATGACCTTGAAACCTAATCCCTCAGAGGAGCCTGGGGTGGTTTCCCGGCACGACGGGAAACAATATGTTTTTGTTTTTTTAATCAAACCGGTGAATAAATAAATGTAGAGGGTACGCCGTTTTCAACGTGATCTTGATCTTCAACCAATGACCTTAATACAACATTTATCGAAGGTGAGGTTTATCGTCACGGCGAGAAACATCGTTTTTTTATTGAATCAGTTGATTACGAGTGATCCCGAAGCAAAGCGCTCGCGCGTCCTTCCGTGGTATACCTATGGGCAAAATCTGCATATGAGTGGCCCGTCCCGACCCGATCCGTGGCGACGCTTTTGAGAAACTAATATCTCTGCAACCACACATTCGATTGACAAGCTTCTTTGCTTCTTTGCTGAGCAGCCCCATCCAACCTACCCTGTTTGAGACCAGTGTCGACTTATGTGGTTGATTACCATTGCGCGTGGCGCGTGCCACGTGAGGGGTGTTGAGAAGTGTTTTCTCGCAAAAACACCGCGACGGCTGGGCAGATTGTGTGCAAATCTGGTGTTTGGTTGGGAACCTCTCAGCTGTCAGTTTCCTACAACTCAGGGGTGAGGTGCCTTTGCACGTGCGTGCGTGCACACCTTTTTGTATCTCAGAAAACTACTTGCCCATGGGCGTCGAGACGGGGGACGGGGGGGGGACGCCGTCCCCAGTTTTAAAAAGGTTGGAGGTGGACGTCCCCCCAGGAAAGTTGACTTTACTTTTTACTCTTTTTGCTGAATTAGTCCCAAAGGATATGGAACTTAATTTATTATAGGTAAAATATGAGGTCAATTTTCAAATCCTATATTGTATTCGTTGAGTCATTTTTTGTACTTAAAGTTTTGGTGGAATGGCGTCGGAGGCGGGGACGGAGGACGCGTCCCACCAGTCAAAAAATCGAGGTGGACGTCCCCCAAAGAAAGTTGACTGATTTTTTTTCTGAATCGTGCCAAACGGAAATTGAACCTAATTTAATTTCCTGGTCAAATAAGAGGTCCACTTTTACCCTATCAGGGGCATGCCAGCATTTTTCGAAGACGGGCATCCGGTCAGGGGGAGGTCATCAAACAGGGGGGGCTCAGTCCGCCATAACTGTCGAACGTATTGCGATAACTTCAATAATCGAATTTTTCAAAAAGTTCCTTCTTCTCGTATGGGTAGTACAGTCGGTCTATAGTACTTCTCTTCCCTTTAAGTATATAAACCTCATATAATTTAATTTATGTGTACATGAATGGATGATACAACGGACCATATGTGGGTAGGTACTTACAAAGGTAGGTACCGATGCTTCCTTAAATGAGTCCTTTATGTTCTACAGAAATGAAATTAGATGAGTTTTAAAAGAAACCGAAAAAAAAAAAAAAAGGGGAAAAAAGAAAAAAAATTAAACCATTTAAATAAAGAAAAACCCTGGGAACCTTGTCACAAAAAAAATTAAACCCTTTTTAAGAATTCAAACCAGTTTCCAGTCTTTCACCAAGGGCCTGAGAGAGCCCATTCCAAGGCCTAGAGAGCCTTTGGAAAGGGCTCTTCCTCCTTGCAGAGGGCCCTATTTGATAGACTAAGGAGGGTCCTTGTATTGAGTAAAAGGCTTTGGATCAGCTCGCCTCAACGGCTTTAATCAGGATTTGGACAAAGACTTGATTCTATACTCTATAGGGCCCTTGGCGTTGAGAGCCAGTCCAAAACGGAGATAAAGGGCCAGTGATTGTCGCCTCCTGGTGGGGGAGCAGGGACTCGGCCCCCCACTCGACTTCGTAAAAGTGTAGGGCTGGCCCCCCACTAAAACTGCTGCGATTAGGGTATTTAGGCTAAGAACTATATCATTTGCCCCAAATATTTTGTCATAAGTCAACGATGCGGGACAGAAGTTTGGGACGACTCAAATTCGATACATGATTTAGCTTTGTAGAACAGAAAAGAGCAGGAATGGCCGGACACTTCGATTTCCATGAAATTTTGGGGTCCAAATAGAGTTTCAGGTGTAGATTAACATTAAGCAAAATCTGTTTACCTACATATGATAGTTGTTGTCTAGAACGCCAATTAAGTTCGCCACCGACCAGATTTTAAATCTGGTGGACCTATTTAAATTGCCTTTGAAAATCCGGTATCCAGATAGATATGGCGACTAACATGGTGAAATCTGACTCACCCTACATATGGTAGTTGTCGTTTAAAGCCGCGCTAATAGAGTTGCTACGACAGATTCGAAGATTTTGCAAGACCCCTTAATTTCCATTAAAATCAGTAATCGCAGATAAGGGTAAGATTAACATAGTGAACTCCTTTCACCCTACATGTGATAGTTTACGCGTCAGAGACTCTAGCTGCGACAGATTCGAGATTGGCGGACCTTTAGATTCCCATGAAAATCGATAATCGATTGTAGAGTTTCAAAGTAGTAAATTAACACCATGAAATCCGTTTTCACCCTGCATATGAAATAGTTTGGTTGTCCTAGCCGCAGAGAGTTCGCCAAGCGAACAGATTAACTTGAAAAATATGGACTTATGGGTCCTCCACCACTGACGGAATCCAGGGTGAACCAGGCCATGCCCTCCCCTCGACAAGCCTTGGAAGGGGGGAAACAATGTCTTTTGGCCCCCAAAATGTCAACAAATTTATCGTAAATATTGGCCTTTTGAAGCATGTCAAAATCCAGCTATCTAACATCGCAAAATTGAAAAATGTCGCGCCGCTTTCGCGCTATGACACAATGTTTTGTTATTGCTTATACAAATTTTAAAAATGATAGAAATTTAATCCATTAAGTGTATGTTTTTTTTTGCAGCAATTGCTTGCCTCAGGTCCCGTTCCATTCATAAAAATTTAGGCGGACATGTTAGCTAGTCTGCCCTGCCCAGCTCCGAAAAAGGCAACGCAAAGACGCGCAAACGCAAACGAACGCGCAAAACGAACGCAAAGACGCGAACATCAGCACCCGGAACCTGCTCCAGTGGTGTCCAGCTTGCTGGACCGAAGATTTAAAAATTAAATAAGGGAACTAGGGCCAGGACCCCATCCACTTCCATCCCCGAGCCATCTTCCCCAAGCTCCTCCAGATACACAGGGACCGATTTAATGTCGAGTAAAAGTCGTAAGCTGCTCTCGCTGCTTTCCAAAATATTTACACTGTTCACACTGGCGGATCCAAGGGGGCATTTAGAGCGTGCCCTCTAGATAAAGTGGCCTGTTTGCCCCCCCAAACGATCAAGCCTCACAGAAAAAGCAATCGGGTTATCATGTACTATGGCTTTGCCTTTGGAGAAAACTTCAAAGTTAACATTGATCAGGAAAAAATAACAATTATCGTCAAAAATGCCTTTGCAGCAGTCAAAATCCAGCTATCCGCAAGTAAAAAAACTGAATTTCAACGCCGCTTTGTGGCAAAGTTTCGCAAAGTTGATTGCACAAATTTGTCTTAGCCACTTATACCTCTACAAGTCCGGAGGCCCCACCGTTCCCTATATTTCTGGGTTTTGTCAGGCAAAACCCTAAAGTTTTTCGCGCCGCTTCGCGCGCTAAATAATTTCAGTAGGTGGCCTACTAATAACAAGAATTCAATTGAAATGCTGCAAAGACAGCTTTTTTTTTTCGTCATTTTCAAGCTGACCCCCAACTTAATAAATTCGGCGACACCTTCCGCCGAGTTTGGTTTGAGATGAACGTTATTATTAACTTAATGTGTATATTCCGTAGCAATGTATGCTGCAGAAGTCAGCGTTTTATGCTTTTAAGCTCCTAATACCAAAAACAGGTGAACCGGCCCAAATCCCGCGAAGAAAAAAAAATGATGTTGCCCTTTTTGCCAAAAAAGTTGCCCCTAAACCGACGGCTGGATCCACCAGTGTCCGTCCCCCCACTCAAAATTCCGTGGCGACGCCCCTGTAATAACTTGCCCGATCGAGTTGAAAAACGCCATGCATTTCCTTTGCGCTCGCCGTTCATCGCCAACTACGGCGCCTTACTGGTAAGTACATATTTTAGAGGGTGTGTTTTTTCGTGAACTTTGATGACCCCTAGAGGGCAAACCATGTCAGCTATCGAAAAGCGATAACATATTCGTGATTGTCTCGACGTCATTAACATACATACTGATTTTGAGCCAAAGCGGAACTCGTCGCTGAATAATCATATACGAATGCGTCGCTAACTTGATGGACATGCTTCTGACACGCTTATGACCTACAAACACGCTTCTATAATATCTTAATGTTTATGTCCATGTATTTGATGTCCGTCCGTGCAAGCACAGTTCTTTCAGGACACATAAATCCTACAAAGCGCAATGCAAGACAGGAGGCGTAGTTGTTAACACCACCAAATGTAAAGACAAATGACAACGAAATGAACGAATCACGAATGATAAATGTAGGACAGCATAATCAGGGAAGTGCCCACTGCCCACTGACGTGACCAAACAGCGCACACGCTTCGGACCTACAAACCCAGCAAATCAATAGCGCTGTGCATAGTTTACAACCTCCGTGGAGTGTAGCCCTTGTCAAACGTGGCTCCTGTTGGAGTCAAACATGCTACACAGTAGTTGAGACGGTATAATACTGCATGTCCGTTACACATGCGTGCACTTACATCCTCGGATGTAGGCCAAAGCGGAGCTCGTCGCTCGTCGGCCCTTTTCGGGCCGACGAGACCACTGGCGGATCCAGGGGGGGAGGCATTAGGGGCAAATACCCCGCAGGAATCCTGGGGGCATTCAACACAAGTATGCCCTCCCCCGCGCGTTCCCTGCTGAACGTGAAAAACAATGATCTTAGGAGAACACAGGAAAGTTAACAATTTTTCGGGGAAAAATAACAATTAATCGTCAAAATAGCTAGCCAAAATCCTGCTCCAATATTTGTATTCAATTTCTTGATATCTTAAAAAGTGATGATATTTTGTTAAGTGTTTAATTCATTTTTTGGTGTTAAAAACCCAAACGTACGGAAATCTCAGTCATTTGGAAAAAATACGTTTCCTTTATTTTGAAGTTTTGTATTTGCTTTTTGCATCAAAACTCGATGTTTTTTTCCTCAAATTTTCAAACATTTATCGTTTTTCCATCACAAAATGGCATACCATGACGTAAATAAAACGTCATTTTGTCCCAAAGCACTGTAACGATTTTATTGAAGTTTAGTAAAAGGACGTAGAATTTATGCAGCATAAGATACTGAAAGTGTCACTTTGATACCTATAACAGTGTTCAAGTTATTTACAAAATCCGGGAGGAGGGCAAATTGTTTTCCCCTAGCGGGGCACAGACTCTTCCTATAGCCAATGCAGAAGCTTGCGGGGCATACTTGTATTCAATGCCCCGCCCCGATTTTCTTGTTAGAGGTGGCATTTGCCCCTAATGCCCTCCCCTCTGGATCTGCCAGTGGCCATGGTCATAAGATGCAGCAAGGCTGTCGTAGGAAAATTGCAGTGTCGCGCCAAAATAATGTATTATTGTAAGTTGTAACACCCCAAACCATTTGACAGTGCAGTGCTATTATTTGGGGGCGCTCTCCATTGGTTTGAGGGCGCCCTCCATGGGTTTGGGGGCGCCCTCCTCAGATTCGGGTGCACCTTATCGCGTTTGAGGGCGCACTACCGAGTTTCGGGGAGCACTTCCGAAGTTTGGGGTGTTTTTCGAACATCCGAGCTCCCTCCCCGGAATTGGGAGCGCCCTCCACAGGAGTGTGTGGGGGGGGGAACCCTCCATGGATTTGGGGTCGAGGGCGCCCCAAAATCCAATTTGATACACAATGAAATCACTTTCTTAAAATATATGATAATATTATGAAATGTATGCTTAAAAAATAACAAAAAATGAGAATAAGCGAAGATCGTTGTATGTCTTCACCTAAATAATTGGTGCAAAAAAATGTTGCCTAGCTTTGATTTACGTATGCATGCTCAAAGAAACTATTTGCCTTCAAAGAAGCTTAAATTCGTTGTCAGAGACTCTGGCAATGAATTTAAGCTTCCCTGAAGACAAATCGTGAAGCTTCCCTGAAGGCCAAAATTTGAATCACTTCAAATTGCCATTGATTCCAATTCCGATTCCATCATTCTATAAAAATAATTGACTCCACCTGATTCCGATTCCACCCAGGTGCCAATGGAATCGAACCCGATTCTGATTCCAGTACAAACGGAATATATTCTTGAATCGGATTCGATTTCACTGGAATTAAGTACACGTCTGCTTGCAGACACTGCCCACTGCCCAGTGCCTACAAAGTGCACTATGGCACGCCTGTACGACCCTGTTCTACATATGTAGTGCTAGCCTCGCACAGTCGATCACGTGCAGACGCTGCCGCTCCGTTTGTTTAGTTCTGCCTTGCCGGACGCTCGTACGGTACCGTTCTCCGGGTTTATGTTTCGCTTTTTAAACACGGCTCGGCTGCGAGTCGAGACGACAAACATCGTCCGTCAGAGCCGATAGTTTACGACGTCCGTCGCCCGGGAAACCAGAGGTGGCGAGACAGTGTTTCCCCGGCACTGATCTACGGGCTGTTAGTGAAGCGATCCGTCATCTTTGTATCACACTAAAGCAAGGCCATCGGATGTAACATAAAAACATCACAACAGCGCATAAAAACCCAATATCCGAATTAACATATGCCCATTGTGTAACACTATGTAATTTTGCAATAGTGTAACCATGCGGATACTCAGTTACCGAAGGAAAACTGAGAGTAAATCCTCTCAGTACTCAGTACTCAGTACTCTCAGTACTCAGCCTCTCAGAAGACATGCGAAGCTATTCAAGGCACGCTCCATTCCGCATACATGGAACTCCTGGATTTCCAACTCATCACGTAAGTCCGAGAATTCCGGAACTGTACTAATATCTCCCGGAACACAAACTCTGCTCTCATCCCGTAACATGCTGAGAATCCTTTTGATCTTGCGCCGCTGATGACCGCGTTTCAGCGGCGTTGGAACCGCCCAGCGCCCTCCTGATTCACGCTCAATCTTCCGCGAGGTGTGTTTGTGCTGGCAGTGAGCCCAGCAGTGGCATGCCATGCTGATAACACGACAGGCTCTCACTGCGTCGCAGGAAACGCCACCTGCGCCGTCCGCATGGATACTGAAGACTGAAGGAAGACTGAAGGGAGTGGTGTCTAGTCTAGCCGTTAACCCGCGCACTGCAGGGGGTTCGCGACGAACACGAACTGCAGGGGGAGGGGGGATTTCCGTCCCCTCCGTTAGATCTCGAAAACTACGCAACGTAGCGACAAGCGAAAAACGGCATTAGATAGCTATGGACAACCTCTATCGAAGGTATTTTAAGTTATTTCTTGGATCAGGTCATAATTGAGGTCACCAGTGGTCATCAAAGGTTAGATTTTCCGGTTTAAGGGCTCTTTAAAAAAAGAAGATTATCTCGGAAGACAATGAGTAGCTAGGAATAAATGGTAAGAGAAAGTAATCGAAAGAACCTTGGCAAAAATGCACGACAATTTGTCCTCAGATTTAAGATTAAGTTCAATAGATAAGGCTCGAGAGGTTTATGAAAGGTCAAAAGGCTATTTTTTTGCAAGCCAAGTTTTTCGTGGATAGCATTTCACCTGAACAAGATAAGGAAATCATTTTGGGACGCCATCGTGTTTTGTCTCGTCCAAGGGCGGCTTTGATTAATTTAACTGGTGAGGCTGTTAGTATCACTCATTAATTGACCTCAGTCAAGGTCATTTGGATGACCAGTAGGTCATGTTGCATATGGGGCGAACGCGTCCGACGCAGACAAACATATTGTGTCAATCTCGTCTCTATCTTTATATATAATATTTATTGGGCAAAGCAATGCTGATGATCTTAGATGACCTCAGATGACCTTGCAGAAGTTACTGAGGCAACAATGTGCAGCCTGGGTCATCGAATCATGAAGCTACAATACACATGATTCTGAAATAAATTGGTCCTGATCCAATGCAAGTTAGTTTGAATAGGAAGCATTTGTATTTTTAGATCGCCGTTCACTTATAATGGGGAGGTCAGGAAATTGGACCCCTGAGCTTTGGTCACCAGTGGACGACAGATCAGATAAAGAATTGGTAAGTTAGCGGAGGTATTCGGTACTGAATCTGCAAGTTTAAATCTTTCGGAAAAAGGACTGTGGCTTTGGCAATGAACACATACAGTTTTTGAAGTAATTGTCACTTGAATACAGTGCTTGTTGAGCGCTGATGCTGAGATGACGTCGAGTCAAGAACTTTCTGAAAGTGGGTGGGTAATTGATGCCAAAGCAGGTTGTGTAAATTTGGGCGGCTGGCGCGCGCGCCGTTTTCCGCTACTCCTGAAAAACTGAGCGGGCGGAATCCAGGACGCCCTGAAGTGCGCGTTACACCCGGTTTCTTGTTTCTCGTACGTAAAGCTTGGTTCTTCCTCTTCCCACCGGACTCAATGAATTGCCGTTATACAGGGTAACTTTAGCCATCAGGGTAACTTAAGTCTAATGGAAGATGACAATTTAAGCCTAATGAAAGATCGCAAATTAAGTTAATACTGTGCACGTTGTGGCTCAGATTCAAAACAAAGAATATGGACCTCGCTTCTGTGTAATTTACAAGTTCTTAGGGTAATTTTTTATTGACAAAAATAAATAAGAAATATGTTATTTTACTTAAACTTACCCTTGTCATGCATACAAGCAACGCAAATTTGATGGTACCCCTAGCCAATAATTCATGGTTTGCCCCATTAAAATAAGCACATCGCTGCAGTCAACCGTTCAAGAGTACTCAGTTTTACACCATTTATGTGTTCCCCTTGACTTTAGCTGCGGCTAATGGTGGAGAGGGGTAAATACAGTTGGCATCATAACAATTTTAGCCAGGTTTTAACATTTTTTTTTATCAATTTTAACAATTTTTAACAATTTTACCTCTACTTAAAGGGAGTGTGCCTACTCACATTGGTCATGTGGAGTTGTTTGACACTATGTCTGTAGAACAATTTCTGAATTTAGCCATGTACTGTCATTTTCCCCAGAAGTCACTTGTGAGTTGCTGAGATATTCCAAAGTGCGCATCACTACTGGGCTGTAGGATTAATTATCAAGGTAGTCCGCAGAGAGGTTGCGCAATAGAAGCATTGGCTTCTTCTTAAATTCAACGCTTAGCATATATTGGTTTAAGGCTCTGGCCAGTGCGCATTATAGGTAACATCTGTCGCTACTACTGTTTATAGTGACGATCGGTTTTGAGTTTTGAAAACAAAAACAATGCAAACGAATATAAGTAAAAATTCAACTAAAGGGGCTCGCAGCGTGAATTTTATCGTGACCAATAAGTTCAAAGCAAATAGCTTCTTACCGTACATAAAAATATATTTTTAACGATTTCAAAAGAGTAGGCACCTTCCTTTAAAGGTGTGGCCTACTGCAGGCTACTCGGCGCCAACCTTCCATCGGGCCGGGGGGGGGGGGGGCGTTTCGAACGCTCCCCATTCGTAGACTTTGGCTCCTATGGGACTAGACTAAACCAACAATTCGAGAGCTTGTCAAAGGATTTGAAAACCTTTTTCGGTGATTTTTTTTTGATCTGGTCCATGAGGGTCACAGTGAGGGTCATCAAGGGCTAGATTTTTCCGATTAGGACTTAGCTCAAGATGCACAATATGTTCGGAACTATGATAGCTGGAGAAAACAAATAAGAATCAGATAGGTGGCTATTTAATTTGCATCCGCATCGGTCCTCAATTTCAACTCAGTTAATAGTCGGGCTCTAGAGGTCATCGAAATTTTTTTTTTTGGCCAAAAACTTGTTTTCAGAATACCTTGTTTACTCAATGATTATACGGAAATAACTGTGGAGACAATCGTGTTTGTCTCGTCAAGGCCTTTGAATGATATATATATTACAGGTTGAGGTCAACCTAGAAGTGTGACCTCAGGTGCGAAGTCAAGTGGTGACCCAATAAGTGTTGTTGCACATGGGAGACGCGTCTTGATGAGAGAACGACATTGGTGCTGTTTTCTCTCTCTATCTTCATTTATGCAAATTATGACAAAAAAGTGTTGGTGCCCGCGATGACCTCAGCTGACCCTGTAAGGGATCTGGATACCAGAACAAAGACTGTTACCTTGGGGTCTTCAATTACGACCTTAATAATACATGATTCAAAGGATTGGGTTGCTACATTCGTATCCTCAGAATGGAAAGCATTTTAAATATTTCCCATTGACTTAGAATGGAGAGTTCCAGAAATGACCTGACCTTTAGGTTCATCGATATGAAAAAATTCCCGAGATATACTAATATAGGCAGTATGCTGCTCATGAAATCCTGTAAGTCGAAACCGATCAACCAAAACTCTGGTTTGGTAGGACGCACACTTGTTTGGAGGTGGGGTCATGACCTGGCCTGGTGACTACCTTAAATAATGACCTGAAGTCAAAATAATTAAAGCTTGAACAAAGAATGAATGAGCAGATACTGCAAATTTGGCGGCGCTACGCGCTGCCGTTTTCCATATAACCAGGAAAAACCTGAGGGGGGGCGTCTACCCCTCGGCCCGGCGAGGGTTAAGCAGTGTTTCCATGCTACGATGGTCAAATGTGCGGTGCCACTGTTCACTGTTTAGATGGAAAGATGCAAAACCAGTTCCAAGTTCAATGCAGTTTGATTTGCATTTAAATTTGTGATTGAAACTGCACCTTTGTCCTTCAAAACATAAACAGATTTCCGTAGACAATGCTGTTGCTCTAATTCAGAGTTAAAAGATCAGGTAAAGACGGGGAGGGCCCGACACCTAGCTCCAAAGTTGGGGAGGGCGCCGCCCCTATAGGTCCAAAGGTTGAGAGGGCGTGTTGCCCCCACTGTCGCCAACGGTTTCCACGTCTCTGGACTTCCTGAAGCGTTTCGATCGCGCACTTTTCGGCAGCAAAGGGTCTGCATCAACGGCCATGGCTTGTAGATTTACGCAGCGTTATGCCGATGCGAGATGCCAAATTCACAACTCTATCCTGTTCCGAGGATTAAGTCCGCGGTCGCATCGCGCACACCCACAACATGTTGGCAAAACAGCAGCAATAGTCAAGAGTCGCGCATTTCTGTCCATAGCGTCAGACTTCCATGTCCAATAAACATTTACATGTTCCTCACTTTTTCTTTTATTTCTCTCCTTTGCGTCGAAAGTAAGTGGAAAGTAGTGTGCCTTCAAATACGAGAAGAAGTGATCGGTGTAAAAAGTTGGGGGGGGGGAGGCGTCGCCCCCCAGCTCCAAAGTTGGAGGGGCGAGTTTGACCTCTGCGCCCCCCGGTTCCCACGTCCCTGTTAAGACAAATAATGAGCAAACACACTTAAAGGGAGTGTGTGAGTCGTGTCTACTCACATAGGTTGTTTGGGGTTATTGACACTGGTTTATAGAACATAATTTTCAGAATCGAACCATGCCTTTCATTTGTCAAGATTCACACAGTTGCTGACACATTCCAAAGACTCCAGGAAACGGCTGGTAGCAAAAAGTTATCGGGTATAGACTCCAGAGGGCTTCCGCTACCAGAAGCATTGCAACAATCGATCAAACTGCTGGCATATCATTAGCGTCGGCCAATAACATTTCGACAAAACAGCTCCTGCGCACTGATAGCATCAGTTCGAACATAACCCGTCTGACGTCTGTCCCCTACTGCAGACGCTTGTGGCCTTTTTCGAGAGAGATATCAATTTGAGCACACAACTTATCTTATACAATAAACCAAAGCTGGCATTATGTAGTGACCTAGCGGCTAAAACAGGACTCTTATGCAAAAACTAAATCAGATTCTAGAGATCTTCGCTATTTCGGAGTCAGTCTCACGTTGTGGCTTGCAAATGTATTATCCTTTAAAGACTCATCCGATAATTGTGCAGTTTCTTAAGTGTAGTTTCTTAGTATTGCCAGCAACTGCGCCACTAATGTCGAAATAAATTATGATACTTTCGTAAACAAAATGTCAGAACTGTCCTATGACATCGTGGTCACGTGATCGTGTTCCACCGATGACAAGGCTGAATCCGGAACAGTGATTTGTTTTGTGTCTAGGGCCGCATCGTGCCCGTGACGTCATGTCATTCGCTGCCTATGATCGGCTTACCTGGTGTCTTTGGCCTTGCTGGTGTTGACTGTTATGCTCTCAGTGATTAAGAGCATTCCAAATAATAATGAGTAGCTATATAGGGCCTTGGAATAATGCATACTAACCTGAATAATTACCTGAATTAGTCCGAAAGCAATTATTGGAATTAATCTGAATCTGCAAAACTCATGTGTGCTAGTGTTAGTCATAATTTGGCTTATTATTACCTGAATTAGTCCCAAAGCGATGATTGAAAATTTGAATCCATCTGAACCTGCAAAGCTCATTATGTGTGGTATCGTTATTCATAATTTTGCTATTTTAGTCTTGGTTGTGTTATGATCCAGGGAACAATTACCTGGTTTTTAGGGCATTGGTGGTGTTTTGATCTCAGTGATATACGCTGGTATTGTGTTTGATTGGAATTTGATTTAAATTGATGAACAACTTTAATAACAATCAAACCTTACCTAGCCTTAACAGTTATTATGGTGACAGGAACCGACGCTTAAAATGACGCTCCACTGCGAAACCTACCAGACAGGGACCAACGTTTAGAACAATGGCGAGTGACGCTTCATTGCTAAACTTACTGGACAGGGACCAACGTTTAAAACGCCGGTTAGGGGACCAACGTTTGGAACAACGCCTCAGCTCACTGCAGAACCTACCGGACAGGGACCAACTATTAGAATGAGCATCACTGCGGAACCTTCCGGACAGGGACCAACGGTTAGAACTATGCCCCACTGCGGAACTTGCTGATTAGGAGTCTTAATCTGGAATAGTTATTTGTTTTGTGTCTAGGGCCGCATTGTGGCCGTGACGTCATGTCATTCGCTGCGTATACGACAGGCTTACCTGGTGTATAGGGCCTTGGTGGGATGTTATCAAATCTGACCTAACCTTAAACATTACTGTTTTTCTTCTGTTTATAGAAAGCCGTCAAAATATGTATTTTTTATTTCTTTTGACTTTTCAATATAAAACATTGAAAATATTGCATTGCGCTTTTCTTTTCTTTTTTTATAGAAAACCTTCAAAGTATTGTATTGCGCTTTTTTGCCAACTGCATAAAAATGCATGATATAGCTCGCTTTCAGAAACGCCTACTGGTGAAAACAAATAAAAACAATATAAGTGAAAATTCAACTTAAAAGGATCCAGATGTAAATCTCATCGTGTGCAACCATCAAACCAATGGCTACTTCCCATAATTAAACATTGTTTTGACGTTACAAAACAGTAGTCACTCTCCCTTTAAAGGGAATAGTTCACCTTGAATAAAAACGAGAAAAGCTCAAAAATGATGAAAAGCAAAAATTAAGTATCATATACTAGTAAGTATGGAGAAACCGTATATTTACGCGGAAAATGCAATTAAAAATTTGTCAGATTATTGTGGTGATAATGTCATGATTTTTTTTCCTCAAAGTAATGCGAAATCAGAGCTGGCTGAGAAGCGACCAACGTCATGCGATTTAGGTGAGGGTGTGTCGTATACATGGTGGTAATTGCCCAGTAGGTAATTGTTGAGATGCCGGGAAAATACAACCTTTTGAAAACCATCACAGTACTTGCTTTTAAGTAGGTAATTCGTCACTATTGAATTTCACTATGAAAGTGTAGTGTCCGCCATCGTCGTCACTGTTCCGTGCTCTGGCGTCGTTGGGATTATGTTGTCACAAGGTCATGCACACGAGGTCTACACCTCATGTGGCGGTACTCGGTCTCGGCCTCGGCCGGTCGGTCTATACTCGCAGCGGGCGCTGCGCCGGGGCGGCCAATCACAGCGGCACGCGGCGTACGTTCACGGTGGGTTCGGTTGGTGGGAGGGGACGATCACAATTTGGTACGCGAGGCCTGGACGTTCAGGCCAGCGCCTGAGACCTACGCATACTCTACGAACGTGTTTTAGAAAAATGTTTTATTAGTAATATTTAAACATCAAAATACTATACATAGCATTACTGACAAAGTTCATTCTTTGCAATAAAAGAATGAGGTAATGGAAACGTATGGTTTTGTGTCCAGCACTTACCTTTCCCAGAAGTCTTAACGGCTCATTCGTGGGCGGTCCATAATCATACGTCATCTCAGAGCAAGAATTCAGCCAATCAGCGATTGGAGTTAGCCGGGTATACCCGGTCCTGTGACTTTTAGGACTGAATTTATAATTAATTAAGAGGTTTCTTGGAAAATGTGAAAGCGTACAAGGTCAGTTTTCGAGCGATGGGCGCACAACTTTGGCTTATTCAACTCAAACGCCTATGGTTAAGTGAACTATTCCCTTTAATGGGGAATAGGAAAGTCTCTTGTAGACGCAGTGAGTTTGGCTTTCACACTAAGACCATCTGGTATCCAAACTTAAATTATGTTGCTTCGACAGGCGTTGGCCCCTTTCCGTAAGCTGCGGATAGTAAAACCAACAATACAGTGGGAAATAACGCACGTTTTGGAAAGGCAGACGGGAACCGGGCGGCTGCGCTATAGCGGACCGTAAATCGACGATAGCGTCAGCGACGAACCATCTAAATGGGCCCTTAATCGCTCTTTTCGCGAACAAAAATATTAACCGCAACTTTAAACTAGAGGGCAGCGGACTCTGTTAACGGACGAAAACATCCATACACATTCAAGTCCACGGTCTAGTGTCGCATAGGCGTAGGAACGCGGGGGGCCGTGGGGGCCATGGCCCCCTCACTTTTTGCCAACTTTTTGGTGCTAAAATCAAACAATTTTTATTTTTCGCTAAACAATTTATAAAGCGCATAGATCCGAAGACGAAAGGAGCTCAAATCTGCATAGAAATCCTGTGTAGGGGGATTGAGTTCCCCTCAAGACGAGATTTAAGTTTCGCTGGCCCCCTCACTTTTCGTCACGTTCCTACGCTACTGCTAGTGTGTGTAATCACATGTCCCCGGTTTCTTGCGATATCGCATGACATGCAGTTACATACAGTTACATGATCTGACATCATGCAGGGAGATTGAATTGTAATGGTCGAGTAAACTCATTCAAACCACCACCACAAGTGACTTCTGCTCACGGCTGTAGTGTGCACTTGCCAATTTAAAATGAAATACAACGAAACATCCGGCATCCATCGTCTGATAATTATCACTCCCTAGAGGGGCAAACTGCAATCAAAACCATTTAACGTCACTATATTTCGGAACAATATACAATATTTATGGAACACTTCGTGTAGTCCGGAACTCCTGCGCCCGATAAAAAAGCCTTCATGCCAAATGTGATCGATGGAATAAAGTTGACACTCCATATCAGTAAGTATGCATATCAGTAAGCTACGAAAATCAGACCACATCGGGAACTAGTTTTATTTTGATTTATTCATCCGTATCACCAACGGGCGAAACACCCACTAGCAGGTAAAGTCGTCCGATAAGAATACACAGAAATAAAAGCAGAAGCAAAAAAACAAAACAATATACATAAAAACGATAGTAAAATAAAATAAATAGACACATGAAACACGCTGAAGTATACCATGTTATTTACAATGAAGGATGAGGTGGGTAAAATCGTACAATATGTTAAATGTGCCTGACCTTGCCACGTATCCTGTCACATGCCCTCTGTATGAGCTAAAACTGTCGCCGAATACGTCTGCGGACACGTCACGGCTATTGATTAAGTTGTGTGTGACACTGGGCAACGGCAAAACATACCACGCTGCACTGTGTTAAATCGAGACCGCGGTTCGTAGAAGAGGTGTCGGTTGCGGGTCGATCGGGTGGGAAAATGCAGAGAAAAGCTTTCAAGGAGAAGTGGCGCGTCCAGTTTTGTGGAAAGGATGTTTCTGAAAAGAGAAGATCGTGTTGCACCCGCCGAGCGGTGAGAGGTGGGACTTTGAAGTGTCGGCAGAGGTATGGGTGAGATAGAGAAGGCGCGACTCCGGAAGAGGTGAGATGTAAAGGCCACATCAGGAGCTTGTGTTGGACCCGATCAACCCGCACCGTGTGGGATTCGGCCGCACCAGCACTGACCACACTCGCGTATTCCAGGATTAAACGTACACTGACAAAGTAAGCGGTAAGCAGAGCCGTGGGGTCAGACTTCGAAGTGTTTGTCGAACATGTCTGAAAAGGCAGAATAAGAATTCCGAGCGATCGATTCGCTCGTTGGTAATGCCATCACTGCTGCGCGTCTTAGAAGTCGTCAATTTGGTGTCGTCTTAATTTGGTGTCCAGTGTTACACCCAAGTCTCTGATCCCGCCGACGCGCTGGAGCAGACATGAACAGATACAATAGCTGGCCCGGACTGGTGCGCACCGGAGAATGATAGTGAACGATTTGTATTTTCTGGATTTAGTTTTAGGCCCCATCTGATAGACTACGCTCCGAGACGATTTATTCCTTCTGGAGCAGTCTTCCATCAGACAGAGATTAAATTTTGCGAAAAAGCTTGACGTCGTCTGCGTACATTAGACAGTTAGACGGAATGAACCGGGGAGATCGTTAATAAAGATGGCACAAATTAGAAGTGTCAAAACAAAGCCTTCCGACACGCCGGATGTGACTTGTTTCCAATCGGATGTTTTTCCGTTGACGATGACCCTCTGGCGCCTATCAGACAAGTACGAGACAAAACACTTAAGAACACTGTCCTTCAGATTTAACGACTTTGTCTGATGCCCGTCCGATATGGCCTCTCACGCATGCCTGAGATACGTTGCAAGGCTGGTGGTACAGGTCACTGCAAAAGTAATGGTAGGTACTACTGTAGATGGCTAAAACTTAGCAGCGCTTCTTAAAAAACAATAGTATCTCTGAAACTCTATGCCCGGTACATTCCGTCCTCCGTGGATAGGCAACTTTCTATCACTCACAATTCACGCCCATTCCAAATAAACACACAATTTTTCGGAAAAACACGATTCTCTTTCAAACTTACGTGCACTGAAGCCAACTCGACCTGAGACCGCCCTGATGGTGGTAGTAAGCGTACGCTGCACTTAGCCACGCGTAAACCGGATTTTCGCCACCAGGGTAGAGGCTATTCATTGTAGTAGCGTATGATTAGTAAAGACCCGTGTCAACCAATAGCTGTTCGCCTCACAAACGGCAGTGCACTGTGTTTGTTGAGGCGAACAGCTATCGGTTTACATAAAGTCAGAGGTTCACGTCTGATAAATGAAACGCTGATGCAGGACAGGGTCGGGCTGACTGATTCTGGTATCTGAGAGACGGTGGAGGGAGATTGTTGGAAGAGGTGCAAGTGATTGAGAACCTCTCACAAACGGGCGATATTACGTCATTTCACAGCAAAATAGAAAACACAATTGTTATAAATTGTGAAGGGGTGAAAAGCTCGAATAAACCTTATTTTATTTATTACAATAGCAATCCATATGTTTAAATTACCAATATATATATATAATATAATAGTACTATATATAATATAATATTATATATAATATATATATTGTGAACGTAGGAGCAAGTTCTGCTTTCGTACATTTTTCGTTTGAATATGGACAGCCGTAAAAATTTGAGTCGCCTCGCTCTCGCTCTCTCGCTCTCGCCTCTCGCTCTCGCTCTCGCTCTCGGCTCTCGCTCTCGCCTCTCGCTCTCGCCGCGCTCTGCTCATCGCTCTCGCTCTCGCTCCTCGCTCTCGCCTCTCGCTCTCGCTCTCCTCTCGCTCTCGCTCTCGCTCTCGCTCTCGCTCTCGTCTCGCCTCTCGCTCTCCTCTCGCTCTCGCTCTCGCTCTCGTCTCGCTCTCGCTCTCGCTCTCGCTCTCGCTCCCGCTCTCGCTCTCGCTCTCGCTCTCGCTCTCCGCTCTCGCTCTCGCTCTCGCTCCGCTTCTTCGCTCTCGCTCTCGCTCTCGCTCTCGCTCTTGCTCTCGCTCTCGCTCTCGCTTCTCGCTTCTCGCTTCTCGCTTCTCGCTTCTCGCTTCTCGCTTCTCGCTCTCGCTCTCGCTCTCGCTCTCGCTCTCGACTCTCGCTCTCGCTCTTCGCTCCGCTCTCGCTCTCGCTCTCGCTCTCGCTCTCGCTCTCGCTCTCGCTCTCGCTCTCGCTCTCGCTCTCGCTCTCGCTCTCGCTCTCGCTCTCGCTCTCGCTCTCGCTCCGCTCTCGCTCTCGCTTCGCTCTCGCTCTCGCTCTCGCTCTCGCTCTCCGCTCTCGCTCTCGCTCTCGCGTTCTTGCTCTCGCTCTCGCTCTCGCTCCGCTCTCGCCTCTCGCTCTCGCTCTCGCTCTCGCTCTCGCTCTCGCTCTCGCTCTCGCTCTCGCTCTCGCTCTCGCCTCTCGCTTTCTCGCTCATCGCCTCTCGCCTCTCGCTCTCGCTCCTCGCTCTTCGCTCTCGCTCTCGCTCTCGCTCTCCGCTCTCGCTCTCGCTCTCGCTCTCGCTCCGCTCTCGCTCTCGCTCTCGTCTCGCTCTCGACTCTCGCTCTCGCTCTCGCTCCGCTCTCGCTCTTCGCTTCTCGCTCTCCTCTCGCTCTCGCTCTCCCTCGCTCCGCTCTCGCTCTCGCTCTCGCTCTCGCTCTCGCTCTCGCTCTCGGCTCTCGCTCTCGCTCTCGCTTCTCGCTCTCGCTCTCGCTCTCGCTCTCGCTCTCCGCTCTCGCTCTCGCTCTCGCTCTCGCTCTCGCTCTCGCTTCTCGCTTCTCGCTCTCGCTCCGCTCTCGCTCTCGCTCTCGCTCTCGCTCTCCGCTCTCGCTTCGCTCTCGCTCTCGCCCTCGCTCTCGCTCTCGCTCTCGCTTCTCGCTCTCGCCCTCGCCCCGCCCTCGCCCTCGCCTCGCCCTCGCCCTCGCTCTCGCTCTCGCTCTCGCTCTCGCTCTCGCTCTCGCTCTCGCTCTCGCTCTCGCTCTCGCTCTCGCTCCCGCTCTCGCTCTCCTCTCGCTCTCGGCTCTCGCTCTCGCTCTCGCTCTCGCTCTTCGCTCTCGCTCTCGCTCGCTCTCGCCTCTCGCTCTCGCTTCGCTCCCTCTTCGACTCGTCGCTCTCGCTCTCGCTCTTCGCTCTCGCTCTCTCTCTCTCTCTCTCTCCTCTCTCTCTCTCTCTCTCTCTCTCTCTCTTCTCTCTCTCTCTCTCTCTCTCAAAGATATCTTCGTTCCACCTGGGAGAAAGCATTACCGCGCGTCCGGCCCGACCTGCCCAGTTCGCCTCAACTAGCGCGCTTTCTCAACTCTCGCAAGGGAGTGATGGCCGGAGGCCATTCGACAGGTGACCCGGGCCGCACGGTGACACGTGACTATGGCCTGACGCTAGCCTTTACGCAGAACTACTCATTCAGCTGACTCATTCATCCCTGTTGCGCAACCTGTTTCGAGAAGCGCTGATTGGCCGGGTGCGGACCACGGCTGGCGGGTCACAGAGGCGTAAGTAGGAATTTAGTAACGAACCTCACCGAAAGAGGCGCTGGAGATCTTTTTGCAAAATTTCTCAGAAATGTATGGGTGCAAACCAAAAACGAGTATTTCATTTTTATGACGACACAGCCTGTGACCAGGATGCACAATTTCGAACGGTTCCGGCACATGGTTTATTAGATATAAGCGATTATCTGAGTTGCAACTAGTACCAACCATTACTTTTGTAGTGACCTGTAATGAGCGCTGCGAATGAACCCATGCTGATCGGCGCATTAAAAACAGGCGAGACGGTGGACGTGACGATGTGACGTGACGTGGTGACGTGACGTGATGACGTGACGTGATGACGTGACGTGGTGACGAGACGTGGTGACGTGACGTGGTGACGTGACGTGGTGACGAGACGTGATGACGTGACGTGGTGACGTGACGTGACGTGTGACGTGGACGTAGTGACGTGACTGATACGTGACGTGTGACGAGACGCTGGTGACCGTGACGTGTGACGTGCATGGTGACGTGGCGTGGTGACGTGACTTGACGTGACGTGGATGACGTGACGTTGGTGACGTGACGTGATGACTGACGTGGTGACGAACGTGGTGACGTGGACGTGGTGACGTGACGTGGTGCGAGACGTGGTGACGTGACGTGTGACGTGACTGACGTGATGACGTACGTGGTGACGTGGTGACGTGACGTGGTGACGTGACGTGGTGACGTGACGTGGTGACGTGACGTGGTGACGTGGCGTGGTGACGTGACGTGGTGACGTGACGTGGTGACGTGGTGGTGACAAGGGCTGCTGGGACGTGGCGTGGTGACGTGACGTGTGACGTGATGTGGTGACGTGGCGTGGTGACTGACGTGGTGACGTGGCTGGTTGACGTTTGCGTGGTTGACTGACGTTGTGTGACGTGACGTGGTGACGTGATGTGGTGACGTTTGTCGTACACCACCGTTCCAGCGTCTTCCCAAAGAGCAGGGACACATATCGATAATTTTTGGTAAATTTATTGTCTCCTTTTTTGAAAATAGGAATTATGTTCGCCTGCTTCCATCTCCTCGGGAAGACGCCGGAATTGACAGACGCAGTACAGATCCCGGTGAGAGGCACCACCATCTCCGCGTCGCACTCCCCTACCACACGGGCACTTATATTGTCGGTCCCGCAAGCTTTGTTGGGAGTACTAGCGAGGAGTGCGCTCCTCACTGCGGCTTCCGACACGTGCAATCGTGATAAAGTACCAAGTTTTAAGTAGGAGTGTCCGGAAGCTGGTTAACAGAGGAATCTGCGAATTAGCTGCTAATGCCTCGCTTAACATGCTAATGCTGATCTGCAGCCTGATGCGAAGTAGATGTGTATGCCAGCCGGAAACTTACCTCCCCACGGTTTCATTTCCGCAGACATATTGCAGAACATGTTTTTCGTTGGGTAAGCTAAGCAAACTACATTTTCATAACGTGATGAGTGGTCTGGCATTCATTTGTTGGTAAACAGACGACCGGTATGACTGGTCTGTGTTATGTCACGTGGCAGACTATTATACAAACATGCCGACAGATGCGCGGGAGCCAGGGCTGTCGCAGCCATTAGAGAGGGAGTCGCCGGCAAACAGGGCAGCCCTTAGAGAGGGAGTCACCGGCAAACAGGACAGCCCTTAGAGAGGGAGTCGCCGGCAAACAGGGCAGCCCTTAGAGAGGGAGTCGCCGGCAAACAGGGCAGCCCTTAGAGAGGGAGTCGCCGGCAAACAGGCGGAACTGGCATGGCCCCGGACATTTGTCGTTATCACGAAAATGGGAAAATTAATGGGGACAGGGAGCCACAGACGGCGACGGAGGATTCTTCCTTATCTGAGCAGACAATAAGACTGACATAGCTGTGGTAGTGAAGAAAATGAAGTGCTCTTCCCCAGGCTAACAATGAAACTGAAGATGATATTAATTTGCTGTGGCCTCTGCCCATAGTCTATAAGAATGCTCTTATATGATGATGATTGAGGTTAACGGGCGCACCTACTACTAGGCTATACGGTGCCCATATAGTCTTATGCTCTTATACGTTTGTTATATATTATTATATATTGACGTGCGCCCCACTGGGCGTGGGGGGGGTGAACACCCCCTGTGGTTTTATCGAGATTACGAAAAAATGGCGGCGCGTCCAACTATCAAATTTGGTCTTACTTAAAATTGATCCTTTCCACAAATTGTGTTAAAATTCAAATTTCGTGTCAGATCAGGTCAGGTCACCAGGTTAGAGGTCAAGTGACCCCATCTATAAAAAAGTTTGTGGTTGTGCCATGGCCACAGTTTCTGAGGGATCTATATCAAACGATTGCATACAATCATCAGCATCTACAAAATATTTATATCGGAATTTTAATATCGGTGACCTGAGGTCGGGTCAATTTCGTGACCTCCCATTATAAGTCAAGATAAATACACAAATGCTTCCTATTTCAAGGACATCAGTCCAATTCCTTCTGAATAATGTTATCAAAGGATATTCTTGATGATCAAAGTGCATGTTTAGTTCAATGACCCATACGGGATCATCTGAGGTCATTCGAGGTCACCAACACTGTTTCCTCAATAACTCTCGACACAGTACAGATAGAGAAAGGAAACGACCACCAACATGTTTGTCTCGTCGAGTCACGTCTCCTAATATGCAGCATGACCTACTTTGACCCTTGGACTGAGGTCATTTTTTTAAAGTTTACCTTACATGATCAACATGAATATATTTCAAAGCGCCTTGACGAGACAAACACGATGGCGTAAAGAGTATTGCGCTATCGTCATTAGGTAAAAAGCAATTTGCAAAAAACTATTTATGCAAAAACAACTTTTTGGCTTTTATGACCTCTAAACCTAAACCATTGATCTGAGATAAAATTTGAGGACATTATGTCGACTGCAAATTTCGATGGCTGGCGATTGTTTTCTTCGCTTGCTTCTAGCTAGCATAGTTCCCGAGATATTTGGGGGCTTCTCGAGCGAAGTCCTTAAACTGTAAAAGTTCACCTTTGATGACTTCTGGTGATCTCAATATTGACCTGAGTATAAGAAACTAAGAAAAATGTTTAAAATGATTTTTGACGAAGTTTCAAACAGTGTTTTTGGTTTTGGTCTACCTTCCAAAGGAGCTGAGTTAGAAGAGGGTGTGCTCAAACACCCCATGTCAAACATCGGTGATTTTCCACGCCCAGTAGGGCGTGGAAAATCACCAGGCCCAGTAGGGCGTGGAAAATCACGAGGCCCAGTTGGGCATGGGTTAATGCTCTTACAAACAATTCTGTTAACAGGAATTTGACGAATAATACAAGAAAAAACATGAACACATCAGTTCAGGAACGGATCATCAAGCAACAACACAAATGCATAATTACATAAAGGACTCGAAAGAGAATCCAAAGCAGTCCAGGCTAGAGTTGGACAAAGGAGTCATCACAGCAGCTGTGCTGACGCCTGCGGGCACTCATCGGCGGCGGCAGCGGCGTCAGATGGGGGTGATGGGGGGGGGGGGGTAGAAGGGGGGAGGCCACACGCCGCTGGAGCATCTGCAGGACCAGCGGCGGTGGGCGGCCCCAGTCTGCGTCAGGAGCGGTGGTGGGCGGCCCCCAGTCTGCGTCCAGTCGCGACCGACGCTGCACCACCGTCGGCCAGTGTTGGTGTGAGCGGTGACACTGAGTGCCGCGGGGCAGACACTGAGTGCCGCGGGGCAGGTCTGCGTCGGACACTGAGTGCCGCGGGGCAGGTCTGCGTCGGACACTGAGTGCCGCGGGGCAGGTCTGCGTCGGCAGTGCACGGGGAGCAGCAGGAGACTGTACAGGCACGAGCATGGGCGCGGAAGAGGTAGGTAGAACATGGGGGGGGAGTAGGGAAGGAAGCACGCAAGGGATAGTCTATTCCTCACTGATTAGCACGGACAGCTACAAGAGGATATATTAAACGGAGAAATGTGAGAAATGTGGAAATGTGAGAAACTTTCCCCCAAGTCAGGGGTGGGGTACCTGTACTGAGTGTACACGTGCACATGTGCACAGTGCACACCCCTTTTGTGAAAAAACCCTGGGTAATATGTACATAATATCACGCATTTTTCGCATTTTACAATACGTGCTGTTTGATACACATTGTCAGGTTGTAACACTGCTTAGTTCCTCAATTTCAGAGGTTAGTGCAAATATTGTTATAATACGGAGAGTCTATAAATGCAGATATAAACTATGCATATTTAAAGAAGAACTGCGTCGTCATCATCATAACCGCTAAGGACCTGTTGACCACCGTTCCCATGAGCGGGACGGTCACAGCCTCGACATTATAGAGATGTCAGCGTCGCGACAACAGTCTGCAGATTTATGATCCTTGTTCCAGCACAGCGGGAGCTGGGGTCGCCCTTGCCGTCTATATTTAACCTGAAGTTTCAGGGGTGGGTGACATCAGTCTGCCTCCAATGACCACATAAAACGGCAGCGTTGAAGTTTGGTTAACTTTGACGCTTACGTCACATGATCTCATTTGTCGTAATAGTCATGTTGCCAAATCGATATCCCCTTCGCAGTTAAAATACATCATTTAGTTAATATACCTTTTATGAAATTGGATTGGAAGACAATGCACCGGTAAATATCAATATCTTATGTTTCCCTTCTAATTACGAGCGAGCGCGAAGCGCTCGCTCGTCTTACCGTGGTATATGATACAAATCTGAATATGAGCGGCCCAACCTGGCCCGTAGCGACGCTTTTGAGAAACTTGTATCTCTGCAACCACAAGTCCGATTGACAAGCGGACTTCTTTGCTGAGCAGCCCCATCTACTAACCCTGTTTGAGACCAGTTTCGACTCAGATGAGTGAATACCACTGCACGTGACACGTGCCGGGTGAGGGGGTGTTGAAAAGTGTTTTCTCGCAAAACAAAACTGCAACGGCTGGGTGGTGTGCAACGGTGCAACGGTGTGCAAATTGGGTGTGTGGTTAGGGACTCCTCAGCCGCCGCCTTCCCACAAGTCAGGGGTGGAGTGTCTCAGTACGTGCGCACGTGCTTACCCCTATAATGCATCTCAGGAACGGCTGAGGCGATTGCATTCAAATTTGGTGTGTGGTTATGGACCTCTCAGCCGCCACTTTCCCACAAGTCAGGGGTGGGGTACCTGTACACGTGCATACGTGCACAGTGCACACCCCTTTTTGTATCTCATAAGCCACTTGCCTGATCGATTTGAATTCGCCATACATTTCCGCCACGCTCACTCGTTCATCGCCAACTATAGCGCCTTGCTGGTAAGCAGAAATCTTCAGGGGTGTAACAACGAGCTCAAAGTTACTTGGTACACTGGATGACTACGAACGCTTAGTCATTTCCTAAAAATACATAAAAAATGAATTTAAAACACTAAATTTATAGTGCTGAGGTTTGTTACGTATTCTATTTTTACTTTTAACAATTTTAACTCCTATTTTATACAGCTGCATCATTGGGAACTGATGGCCTGCCTTGTCTCCCGAATGCTTACATCAAAGCCTTATGTTGTTGTTATAGATGCCCCCATACCGAGGCGCTCCACTTCAAAAAGTGGTATTTAAAACTGGCGTTGGGGGCGATATCACAGGCTATTTGTTTGTACATATGGGTGCGGGTAGTCCAGTGGTAAACAGTACACTATAGAGTATAGACTTCAGTGCGGAGACCGCACCGACTGTGGGTTCGACTCCCACCGAGTCACCCAAGTTAGTGCCACGGTGAGGACCCTGGGAAAGGAGAACAAATGAATGTTTCGAAATCAAAATGAAGAGCTCGGTGATGCAGAGGAACGACGAGCAATATAAACCTCTCCAGCCACCACAAAGGCTTAATATACTGAACCGAATATATGCATGCATATGTGTTGCCTTGGATACCTCATCACATTACTGGCTCTTTGTTTCGATCACCTGAATGCATGTACGTTGTTCTTGTAACCTTGGCATGTGCTTCGAAATGGAGCAGAGAAACCGGTCGATATTGTGTCAAGCCATATATACGGCGAATCAGTGAGTAAGGAAGCCCACGGGCCACGCTCTGCGACATCATAATAAAAGGTTCGCACTATCATAATAAGAACGATCGATTTCAATCCGCTACGCGGAATTTGCACTTCAATGGATGATATGTGTTGTTTGGCTGCAGATCTGCTGCGGAGTGTAGAGGCAGGAGCTGAATCACGGCATCCGCAGTTATGACTTGAGGCATGCCGAGGGCACACCGCAGCAAACCGATTCAACGTTAGGTGTGGCCGCAACACAGGTCACAGTCAGTTATGCAATGGTCAATCTCGTTCCTCCCAATGTCATTTTCGGGCATGCACCACAACTTGGCTATCTCAACTCAAAACCCCATGTTAAAGGTGAAGAGTACGCATATAAGAGCGCGTATATTATTCCCCTGAAGTGTGAATGCACTACCGCAAATACATGGATGTCAGTAACTAACTCAGGCTAAATGGCAAAAATCTCCACTGTGCGATGGTTCATCGAAAACAAAAACAACGCTAAAACTTCAAACCATTAGCGAGCTGCCAAAAGAGCAGCCAATTGGAGGGTGAGTATAGTAGCCAATTAGCTGACGATGATTGGTTGTTGACCGTGCCTCACTAAGAAAAAAGAGCGCAAACAACCTGCCGTTAAATTGAATGGCGTGAACGATATATCCTCTATGCTTTAAGTGATGGAGTTTCAAAATTAACCAAATGATGGAAAACGGTATGCAAATTGCTCTCAAGAGGGGTGGACGTTATACTTCTGGCCTACCACCTCGCGGTGATATCCGCCCATGGGAGCACTTGTACGGGGTTAACTTCGATGGTTTCTTCGATTTTCTTCATGTTTGGATTGCTTTATGAGGCAAGGTAAAGGTTGTCGGAAACGCTGGCCGGAGCTGTGAGCAGGTTGCTGTTTCCGCGAGGTGTGACGTCTTGATGTTGATGTCCCTCCCGGCGGCGCGCCGTGATGACAGGGGCTTGCCAGGCGTGTGGAGACCTGTCACATCCTCCATATACCTGCCACAACAGCGCGTACTCGGGCCGGGCCTTTAAAAAGGCATCGGACCGGACGGAGGCGGCATCGCCACCTGCGCCTTCGTCTGCTGCTCCAACTGTCTTGAGTCTTGGTCTTGGTTGTGTTGTCTTGTAGCCGTCCGCCTGCCAGGGCGGCCTGAGGTGACGACTGCCACCCTCGCCGCCGGTCACTCTGGGCCAGCGGAACATCGCCGCGTGTCGCACCCCGAGCGATGCGCGCTAGACGGTAAGAGGGCGACACGTCGCTGCTAAAAACAGAGCAGCTTAAACTGCAGTTGGGCTGATCAGACCCAGACAGCTCAGCTGGAATATACACTGGTGCTCGAGTTGATGTAGATGTTGGTGTTGATGTAGATGTTGATTACTCCCTTGTGGGGAGGAGCAGAGGGTTGGCAGTGGCCGGGCAGGACCTTGGTTGGGTTAGAAGTTAGAAGGTATCCTGCTATTAGGTATAGTTGTTTTGTAAAATGTTTAAGCATTTGTAAATAGGCCTGTTTACACCGCACTAAATATACTCTGCGGAAAGTTTTCCACGGAATTTCTTTCTACATTTTCGGCTGTAATTTCACTAGATTTTGGGTACCGTTCTTCCGATCTACTTTCTTACGCGTGTCTGCTCGCGTGTTCGCTTGCTGCGCCACATCGCGACTGGAGATTGAAATCTTACGGCCGAAATGTAGAAAGAAATTTCGTGGAAAATTTTCCGCGGAATATATTTAGTGCGGTGTAAACAGGCCTATTGATACATTTATTAGTCCTCGCCCTGGTAGGGGGTAATTTTACTCCCCTAAGGTTTTTCAAGAATAACAGGAATACGGCGGCGCACAGCGCCGCCAAATTTGACACAGTCAC
Organism: Semibalanus balanoides; assembly: GCA_014673585.1. NCBI lineage: Eukaryota > Metazoa > Arthropoda > Thecostraca > Balanomorpha > Balanidae > Semibalanus > Semibalanus balanoides. The sequence continues at coordinate 46,508 of VOPJ01009177.1, forward strand.
TTGGACATAAATTAACCGAAATGTGGAATCATTTTTATCTCAGGTCAGGTCACCAGGTCACGTAAAGTACCCTTACCTTCAAAAATATTTGTGGTCGTGGCAAAGCCACAGTGTTTATCCGATATATTTGAAACTTACAGGATTTATAATGTAATAAGTACTTACAAAAATCATATATCTCGGATTTTCATAAAAAGGACCTAAGGTCAGGTCAATTTCGTAACCTCCCAAACACAAGCCAATGAAAAAATCTGCAAATACTTTCTATTCAGAGGATATACATTAGATCAAGCCAATTATTTCAGAATCATGTTATTTTAGCTCATTCCTGATGACCCAGATGCCATTGTTGCTCGGTAAGCTGTACCAGGTCAGCTGAAGACTGAGGTCATCTGAGGTCATCATCATTTTTTTACAAATAACTATTGATAAAATACAAGTAGAGACGTCAGACGTGCACATCATGCCACTGTGGTAGCCTAGTCAAGATACATCGCCTCACATGCAGCAGGACTTATTTTGGTCACCAAAGGAACTTGACCTGAGGTCAACTTTTCAAGGTGACCTAACCAGGTAACAATTAGTATAATTCGAAGCGCCTTGACAAGACTAAAACGATAGTGTCAAAAGTAGTGCCATATCGCTGTTAGCTAAACTGTTATTTGCAATTTTCTGACCTAACAAGATCACAATTCATATAATTTGAAGGGCATTAACAAGGTAAACATAATGGCGTCAAAATTAGTGTATTATCTTTAAAAGGTAAAAGTTATAAAAAACAGTTTTGCCAAGAAAATTGACTTTTTGACATCTGATGACCTTTGGAGCTTAAACTATTGACCATAGCCAAAGTACGAGAACGCTAAGTGTGTTTGCATCTTTTTCAAGATCTTTCGATTTTGCTTTCGTTTGATCCTAGCATCATCGTTCCAGAGATATTTTGGGATTTCTGGAGCAAAGTCCTAAAACTGGGAAAATTTGACATTAAATGACTTCTGATGACCTCAATATTGACTTGAGCTAAAAATGACCGATACAACTTTGAAAGTCTTTCTCTAGGGCTTTGGAACGTTTTTCCGTTCTGTCTATTCATTTTAGTTTTCGAGGTAGCTTGTTTTACCCCCTCCAGGGCGAAGTTGCCTCAAGATGCCCACGGGGCGCGGGTTAAGCTGGCCGCGGGTTAAGCTGGTTAAGCTGTTGCCTGTTGCGATTGTTAGGAACACAAAGCAAATGCTAACAAGGCAAGAATCGCTCGTTTTTCGATGAAGGGTATAGTGACAAAACCTGCCCCCAAAACAAAAACTTCAGTGTCATTATAATGTTTCTCATTTAATGTGTGCACGAGATACGTATGCATATCTCTAATGGTGCACGGTGTTACGTTGCACGGATGGACTGCATCGCAATTCCGAGAATACAAAAACACCACTTCACATAATTTTCAAACGTATGCGACGTCTTTTTGCACGGTTTCAACTCCCTCTACGTGAAAATTGTTAATATACATTGGGCTCAAATTTTGCAATCCAACAAATTCCACGAAGCATAACATATGAAAACGTATTCAATGCACGACACTCCTGCAGTCAGTATTCCTTGGCCTTCAAAAACACTCTAGAAAACAAGCTAGAACTGGATCGAACTTCGACTGTCCACAGTCCACATAGAAATGACCACATCAAATACTGTGTGTGGTAGCATCTAGTGTGCATTGCATAAGCATTATCATATCCAAGCGTGCAAAGAACAAGAACACATGTTGAACAAATGGGCTCTTAAAGGACTATTACCACCTCGGGGCCAATATTGAGTTTTGGGTGTGTATCAGTAGATTAAGCGTGTCCTTATTTCACCTGCAAAATCTAGTTTCCGAAGCTCCCTGCATTGAAACGAAAATTACATTTGCACCACTCAATGCTTGGCAAACATCCGTACAATTGGATTTGCCCCATCACCATTTATAATCACGTCTGACTATTATTTTGTTTTGAGCATTGCAAACTCAACATCACCATTGCGTCAGTGCACTTTAAAATTAAAGGGAATAATTCACCTTTAACATGGGGTTTTGAACTGAGGTAGCAGATTTGTAGAGCAGATCGAAAAATGAGTTTTGGCTGAAGAATAAACTCGCAACGTTAAGTAGCTTCGACATAGGATTAGTTTGCCCTATTTAAAAGGCTAAGGCTGTGTTCTGACCCGCACATGCACGCGAGGGAATTCCGGGAGGAATGGGTTGAAAGCGTTTCTAAGCGTGAATGTCACGTAGAGAGAGAGGAGGTGTAAGCAAGAGAGGTTAACAGAATACCAAGATATATGTAGAAAACATGAGCAGAACTCAAGCTAGAAGTGAAAGAGAAAGATGATCGTCGATGAGGAATTCAGGGAAGTGGATGACGTAACGCGGAAGAGAGATTGTGGGGAAGAATTAGAAATGTGTGAGATGAAATGGTGAAAGAGAAACATAGAGCACAGCGAAGAAACAAAATGATATCCTAAGTTTCGTTCCCCGAAACAGCTTCGGTAGTTCGCCGCCAGGCGGGCGCCGGAGGTAGGACACTCTCTGCCCTCTGGCACGTAGTATCTGATCACGACGCCTTAAAGGAAATAGTTCGCCTTCAAATTACATTTGCACCACTCAATGCTTGGCAAACACTAATTTATTTGGTGAGTGGAAGAGACTGTTATTACTTGGCTAAATTTCGTTGACAACTTTCACCATGCAATACTCTGTGCTCAATGCCCATGATGTGTACGTCCTGTGATAGGCTTATTGTTTGAACCATTAGTGTATTCATACCAAATTGACTTATTAAATATACGCAGGTATTTTGTAGAAGAAAAACATTAGAATCTGTTTCTGTTTGTTATTCTAAAGAGAAGTTCTTTTTAGTTCCAGGTTTCACAGGGATTACAGTTTATAGTTATCGGTAAAATGATTCGATATATTTTGAAAGGCAATAACAATTTAAGCTTCACATTCTCTATAAAATATCTTCAGTGATTTACCAAACATCTGCTCAAACGATAGGAGTATTTGCCTCATGTTTCCTCTCTACCTGTACCAATACTTATATGTTAGCCAACCAATGTGCCAGGGGCTCCGCCTTCGGGGAACAGGGGACGAGGGGACGTGTCCCCCTATTCTTAAAGGAAATAGTTCACCTTGCGATTTTTTTTTCAAACACTAATAATTGATATTATTTTTCAAATTATCAACATTCTTATATCATAATGTGACAAAAGATGAAGGACCATATCATCCGCGTCGATTTAGGACAGAATATGATACATTTCATCAAAACTATATGTCGCTAGTCTGCACGCCAACGTTCAAACGTGGATTCGAAACCAATCAAGATCGCAACCCAATCAGATTTTGAATGGGTATAGCGCGCAAGAGGTTACATGTTACGCACTTCTGCGACTAGGCGTGGTGAGGAGCGCCCACAACAGTCTCTGTTCCAGGTGTGTGAGGTGCCCTACAATCCTTTCGATAAAAGAGGTAAATATATTCAGCTGGGATTTAGCCCTTTCAGACCAGATAAACTTGCAGATTAGGAGTGGTTATTCAGATCAACGGGCTACGCAGAAAACTGCTAGTACTACAAGTTTCAAAACCCATGCTGAAGGTGAGCTATTTCCTTTAAGCCAGGGGGATTATTCTCCCAATTTGTCATGCCAAACAACTAAAAATAAGCTCTCCCCCGTTCAAGAAGCTTTCACTGACGCTCTACCCCCAGTTCAACAAGTTTTTTCGTTTTCGGTCACGCCTCACCCTCCCCTCAGCTTCATGGGCGTCGGAGGCGGGGGGGGGAAGGACGGGGGGACGCGTACCCCCAAGGACACGCGTCCCCCGAAACATTTTCGGATTTTTTAACTACGCCTATGGGAGTTGCATGGAAATAATCGACTTTTAAGTGCCTCCTCCCTCCCCAACTCTCGGAAGGTGGTAACGCCCTTGCCCAGAGCTCACTAACTTTTCGGTGACGCTCCATCCCCCCGGTAAAAACTTTTCGCTGACGGCGACCACCCGGCTTCCCTTGATCCTGTCTTCTCCCGATTTCAAAGGCATGGCTGAGCCCCTGCAATGTGTATCGTTTGTCAATACACCTACAAAGCAGCAGTGACAGCGTCGTCTGCTACCAGAAATATCTCACACATTCCACCATTAGCGATCATTACACCAGCCTTCCGCAAGCCTATCCGATTTTCTCTCGACTAACCAGTATCGTCATTCACCCCGCGCGCCTGCGACTTGGGCACACCAGGGGCATGTTTCCGTCAGAGACCTGTGTTCTCACCATTAGCAGACAGCAAAATTAGAACTGATGAGACTAGCATATCCGCCTAGGCATCAGTGCTGTGGGGCATACCACAGACGCAACACGGTTTTTGTCTCCCCACAATGTGCTCTGTGCCGGTGCGGCGAGCGAGGCGCAGAACACACAAACAACCGCAACGGATCGGACCAGTATGGCTGCTGGCTGTTCTGGGTGAACTACTGCTGGCTTCTTCGGTGATGTGGCGGTTTCAGTTAAGCTCGCCAGACAACAGAAAGCATAAATATCGACACTGTAGTGGTTTATGCTGAGCCGATGTCAGAGTGCGGGACGTACGAGTCTGAAGTTGCGAGCCGAAATCGCTCGGACCACGCGAGCAGAAAGTATTGGAATCTAATCGTATGACGTTCGTACGCCCTGACAGAGTGTCAGCAAAGTCGCGATGCGTCGCGCCCCAGTAGAGGCAGATCTAGAGAAGCGAAAAGTCTGTGTAGTTTCATGGCTCCTTTGTGATGGCCATGGAACTAAATCTTCTCAGTTTACAATAGTGTAGACTCTCTTAGAGTATCTCTTCAATGAGCCTGGCCGGGTAATAAAATAAGGACTGACTAAGAATAAAGATGGTGGAATCTCGGGTGGTATATAATGCCGCTCCGCTGGGTTGTGAGCTCAGCAACGTGTCAGGGTTCCTGCAAGGAAACCGTAGGTGTGCTGCACATAGTGCAGCATGATGCAATGCTGTGGATATCATATCTGGTTAAAACCTAGCCGCCCGATTAAGGAGTACAAGGGCAACTGAGGCTAGGACGTAGTAGGCATATTCATCTTAAAATTCCATGATTGCATCAACCGAGTTACGATAACTGGATAGATAGAAAATCATGTTACCTGATGATGCCAGAAGGCTTAGGACTCTACGGGCAATCCTTATCCATTTCTGCAAAAAATCGAATGATTGCTATCAGGATACTGCCCGATTTACAGAAAATGTCCGTGAATATTCAGTTACTGGATGCCGAAGCGCTCGAGTAGCAGAGAAACTATGCTAACAAGGTTCACCACGTCTTATCGTATACAGAGACTCATACAGAAACTGTTGTCTCGGAGGTACATTACATACCTTGCAGCACACCTCAGAGTCAGGAGGAACGGCGGATTACTCCAGTATGCTGAAACGTCTAGTATGACGGGAGCAAGGTGCTAGCTTCGAACAGGTCTAACTTGATCTGCTTGGATTCCGACGGACGAATAAGGGCGATCATAATTAGCATGTCTTTGTATGTATGCTTTCGCTGGGCTGGTCTGGCATAATGGAAGGGCTCATCGCTGTGTCCCTCCGATTCTTCAGTGATAAGGTAATTTTTCGACGGTTAGGAGCACCGAATAGAGTGAGCTCACGCGGTACCAGAGGGCACGAAGAGCGGGCCGGCGGCGCACCCGCCGGCGACGCACACTAACGCAAATAGTAATAGAGTTTCCCAACCACCGACCCTAGCAAAACCTCTTATCCTTTATCCCTAGCTCTTTGCTCGTGCGTCATCCACTCAGCATGCAGTGTTGTCGCGTTGGTTGGTTTGGAGATACGCAACTAACACAAGCATGCGGCAGAGAAGACGGCCATTAATAGCCAAGTACGACACAACGTCACGAAAGCGAACGGGTGAAGGCCGCTGACTCCTGATATGCTTTTCTTCGCCATTGTCGTATCAGTTTCCATGCTGTTAGAGCGAACTAATTGCTTCCTGTCCCGGGACGGTTGCAAGGAAGTTGACGCTGAAGAGCCAGTAAAGACCCCTCGCTCTCTCGCTCTCTCATCATCGCTCCTGTATCTCGTTCATAATCGCTCTCTTTCTCGCCTCATCCCGCCTCTCTCTCGCTTGTCATACTCGGCTCCCTCTCGCTCTGACGTACATAGCTCTCTGCTAAGCTCTCTGCAGCTCTCTCTTAAGCTCTCTCTAGCCTCTCTCACTAGCTCTCCCTCGCTAGCTCCGTCTTTCTAGGCTCACTCTGAGCTCTGCTCTTAGCTCTCTCTAGCTCTCTCTCTCGACTCTCTCTCTCTCTACGCTCTCTCTCGATCTCATCGCTTCTCTTCGTCTCTCTCTCTCGTCTCGCTCTTTCTCGCATCTCGTCATCGCGTCGTGTTCTCGCTCCCTCTCTCTCGCTCTCTCCCGGCGTGCATCTTTCTCGGCTGACCTTCTCCGCGTATCTCTCGCTCTCTCTCGCTTCTCTCTAGCTCTCTCTAACGCTCTTCTCTAGCCTCTCTCAGTATGACTCGACGTCGTGCTAGCTCTCTCTAGCTGTCTCCTAGCTCTATGCTAGCTCTCTCTCTCCGCGCATCTCGCTCGCTCTCTCGCTCTTCCTCGCTGCCTCACTCTCTCGCTCTCTCGCTCTCTCCCATCTCGTCTCTCTCTTCTCTCTCTCTCTCTCTCTTCTCTCTCTTCTCTCTGCCTCTCTCTCTCTCTTCTTCCTCTCTGCTCTCTCCTCTGCGATCTCGATCTCTGCTCCTTCCTCTATATGCATCTTAGTCTAATCACGGGGCTCTCTCCTCTTGCTGCTCACTCTCTCTTCTCTCTACTCTCTCTCTTCTCTCATCTCTCCTCTCCTGTTCCTCTCCGTCGTCTCTCTGGAGTCTCTCCCTTCTTCTCTCTCGTCTCTCTCTCGTCCTCTCCTCTCTGCTATCGATCCTCGTACCTTGCTACCTTCGCTCTCTCTCGTACATCTCGTCTCTCTCTCTCTCTCTCTCGATCCTCTGCTCTCTCATCGTGCGTCTCTCTCTCTCTCTCTCGTGCTCACTCTCTCTGTCATCACCAGGATACCGTGTTCCGACCACTGTTATAGCGGCCGGTAGAGAGGAGCGAATGCTTTAAGGCGGACCATACGTTTCTGGAGCAGTCCGGAAACGTGCTTGGCTGCCGTCTGGTAGCTAGGCGGCCACATTAATGGACTGTGTTCGGATTCTCTATGCTCATGCGCAACTGACGGAATGCGGAGACGGCCAAAACGCTTCTTCACGGCCTCCCTTCCTCAGACGAAGCTAGGAGGAGATGAGCTGAGGGGGTCTAGTCGGATCCATGTAGTTCCTTGCATCCGTACCGCGTCGCACGCCACTTATTATGCTCTTCTCTCTATCCCTGGCTCGCGCGAACGTGGAGACTACGTTCAGGAGTAACGCTTTTGGCATTCCGGCTCCTGGCTCTGTCGGCACGGGCTGACTTCCATCATCACTGAGCGGGGAGAATCAATCAATCGAAGGAAGGCTTTCACCGCCGAGACTGACTGAGAATGTGTGGCACATGTTCCCTTGAAGTGGTCATGTAAGAACTATCAGAACTTAGAATTAATTCCGATTTTAAATGTCTCACTGTTTCTTCATTGGTATGATCCAGTCATTACTCATTTGCAGCATTTGATAGTGACAATATGTAATTGCGTGCTGGTGGAGTCAGATGATCATTAATACGACAGTCACTGCGGTATTTTCTGTAACACGACTCACTGAGGGGGGGGGGGGTGGCGGTAGCCCTCCCTTGTATCTTCGGAACCAATGAGATTATCGCGTTGACTCAAACAGCAGTCAATAGAATAGAGTCAAAACCAGACAATTTCATCGATGACAAATAATTTGTGTCGCCCTGGAGGTCACTGGTGACATCACAGGTCAGAACGAAGGTCAAAATCGAGCTATTTGGGATTATCACCCAGAGTGCTCTCAAAGGAATGATACACATCCGCATGAGCTTAAGACGGATTGTTGACAAAAGTTCAAGGTCAAGGTTACTTAAGGTCACTATGTAAAATAATACACGAAGTCATGCAACACATGTTTTATAGACTATTTTACGTGTATAACTCGACATTGATAGTCATTTTACTAACTGACATAATGTATGTAAGGCAAATGTCAAGCAAAGGTCAAATTCAGGTCACAAAAGGTCAAAATTTGAAATGGATAAATATAATGAATTATTACATTTGTCTGGACCAATTTTATATCAGAAATACAGCGCTGCCTTTTGTCTGTCTGTATCTGGTAAAAAATAAAAATAAATGACTAAATTTTACGTCTTGAATTAGTTATCCATACCTAAAATGTCTTCACTCAAAAAAGTGATATAATTATGCAATT